>JAECUM010001871.1:0-132428 GCA_016617855.1 Megalonaias nervosa | reverse complement strand
CACACGCGCGCGCGCGTGTGTGTGTGTGTGTGTGTGAGATTGTGTTTTGCGAAATTTATTTTCAACTTTTTATCAGATTTATATCAAGAAGTTTCTCTAATAAAGTCGATATTTCCTTGTACGCGAAGGTTTTATCAACGTAATGCAGGACAAAATTCACTAAAGTCAACATAAAATAATATAAAGAATTTATTATGCAAGAAGTTTCTGCTCTTTTTCATATTCAGAAATAATTCATCCAGACCATGCTGTATATTTGATCCATGTGGGAACGCCTTAATGACAATAGTTTATGTATGAGCTATTTGGTTGTCAGCCACCCCAAAAGTGTGTGTGTGTGTGTGTGTGTGTGTGTGTGTGTGTGTGTGTGTGTGTGTGTGTGTGTGTGTGTGTGTGTGTGTGTGTGTGTGTGTGTGTGTGTGTGTGTGTGTGTGTGTGTGTGTGTGTATCTGTGTCTGTGTGTCAAAAGCTATAATTTCATATTTTACATAATTTTTTTCCATAAGTAGTCTGCCTGCAGAACTTGCGAACAAAACTGGTGAACAATTTATTTTGGGTTATGTTGAAGTTATAGGAAGATAGTGCTTAGAATTTGGTCTGATATTCTTCAAGAAACCAAGAAGCAAATATTCCAATGTCTTTTTTTCCTAGGAAGCCTTTAACTTTTTGACCTAAAACGGAAAGACGAATATTGGGTGTTAATACAAACTGCAAGAAGTTATGAGTGTTTAGCTCAGAAACCTTATCTGATGAGAGCAAAATACCCGTATGTAATATTATTAATTTATACAGTCATTATTGGGAGTTAAAGGAAAGCAAAATACCGTATGTAATATTATTAATTTATACAGTCATTATTGGGAGTTAAAGGAAAGCAAAATATCGTATGTAATATTATTAATTTATACAGTCATTATTGGGTGTTAAAGGAAAGCAAAATACCGTATGTAATATTATTAATTTATACAGTCATTATTGGGAGTTAAAGGAAAGCAAAATACCGTATGTAATATTATTAATTTATACAGTCATTACTGGGAGTTAAAGGAAAGCAAAATATCATATGTAATATTATTAATTTATGCAGTCATTATTGGGAGTTAAAGGAAAGCAATAAATTAGAATTCATCCTTCCAGTGACGAAAATAAAACGTTACTTTTGCTCGCTTCCATACCGATAAAAGTAACAAATTAATATACATTTTACAGCACGAAGATTGGTAATTAGAGTTAACTAATTTGAATCACGTGAATTGCATGAGTCATGTTCATAGCAAAAGCGGTAAGTATTTTTAAACGTACTTAAATGTGTTTTACAATGTGTTCTAAAAGTTGCAAGTCAATCTAAATTCAAAGGTGTGCAGCATATGGAGAGAGAGAGAGAGAGAGAGAGAGAGAGAGAGAGAGAGAGAGAGAGAAAGTACTCACGTTTGCTTCAAACTGTGCTGATTTCATAAGTGGAATTGATGCAAGCGCTATATATGTTTTCTCCCGCTTTCTTTCTTGATGTGTTCGTATAAACAAAAAGAGGCCCTCTGTTCCTCCAGACCAATATATCAACAGCACGAGTTTAATTCCGTATCAGACAGCACCGCTGTTCTTTGTAATTTATTATTGTGAAAGGAATGCTTAATTAGTTTTTGTTGTTTTGACCAATTATACCGCAAGGAAGAGAAACGTATACATAAACACACATTTTGCTAAAATGTGTTCATGCACAAATTTATCTTACTTTGTTGTAGACTGTCACCAACAACACATCTTTGCAAAAACGTGTACATGTGTACATTTTAATTTCTCTGCACTGTGAATCTGTTGGTGGCTATTGGTCAAATTGGACCAAGACTAAAAATGGTATATTGCAATATGAAGTCATGGAAATTATTTTGTTGTTCTCTCATACGGCATAACAATCCGCATCTTAGCAAATCAGCTGATTATTTTGTGCATTTATTTTGGCAAAGAATATGACTTTTGGCGCGAAAAATTTGTCACGTGACATAATACGACACGCTCATGGGCTGTAATGTTTCCAGGCTTTTTACACACGGTGGATGTAGGTTTGTTGGTGAGGAAATGTATTTACACATAAACGTGACTATTGCGAACGAAAGTAACAGTTTGAAGAATCCAACTTCGAGTATTCTTGACGAAAATGGCCTTGGTGTACAAACGTTTGGCGGATGTCCATCTGAAAAAAGTGCTAGGTATTTATTTTTGATCCTCACCTATGTGTTGGTTGTAATGCTTCTTTTAATCTGTCATAAATTGCACATTGTGTTCAAAGCGGAAGTAAACATTCTATTCCCCCCCCCCCTTTTTTTTTCTCCTGTAGCAATAAACAAGTTATATATATAACCATGTTTCTCTTACTGACAGTTTTTCTCGCAAGTATTCATTATTTCACATTTCTTGCTTACGCCATCTAGTCTTTTATAGTTTTTACCCTTGAATTTCAGCGTTCATATGCATTTAAAACTCACCTAGACACACTCCCAGGTGCAGTAGTAATTAAGTTTGCTGTTAATAGTCACTTGCATGTACCTCTTGCAATTTATAACGATGATAAGGAATTCATTTACCTTGCCAGCGGTAATGAAATGAGTTATCTCCCGAGGTTCAGTTATTTACAGACGATCCGATATTGTCGGCATTCACGTTCATAAATGCCATAGTGATACATAGATACAACCGATATTATTTTTAATATCAGAGCAGTTTTGATCTAATAGGTTTTGTTGAACTTTTGGCGGGTACTGTAATATCTAACTACTACCTGGCTCTGACGTGAATGTGTAAATTTGTACTGATAATAAACTTGACAAGATTCTAAAAAGAGGAAATGAAAGAAAAGTTGTCAGTGTTTCTCCTAAGTGTTTACACAGGGCGAGCAAGAAAGTAACTTTTGAATTCAGCCACCTTTTTTTTAACCAAAGAAATATTTTTAGGGGAAAAGGGGGATTTTTGTGACTAAATAATCAGTCAGTAATCGAGATTCTGATATTATCGTTATTTTTAAAGTAAAAATGGACCAAAAAGCATTCACACACAGAGAGAGAGAGAGAGAGAGAGAGAGAGAGAGAGAGAGAGAGAGAGAGAGAGAGAATTGGCATAAAGCATGGATTTCATAGCAGATAGGACAGTTGTAAGTAGGTATTGTGTTGATAAGGGAGGCAGAGTGGAAGCTTGTAGGAAAGCAATTGGAAGAACATAATGGCAGACGGGAAAGTATTAGGGTCAGACGGCGGAGCACACTTTTGTTCCCATATAAATGGAGTTCTAATTATTTAGTCAAGCCACTCTGTAAAGGACGCTCAATGGAACATGGTTTATGTTTCCGTTTTTGACAGGTGGACACCAGAAAGGACCACACAATTTGTCCTTATTGATAGGTGAACGCTCAGAATGTGACAAAATGTGACCTTATTGGTAGCGAGCATTGAATATACTACAAAATTTGCCTTTATTCATAGGTGGACACTTGAGGGAACACAAAATTTTGTCCTTAATAACAGGTGGACACTAAAGACCACTGCACTTGGCATTATTTGACAAGTGTCCTTTTTATAGAGGCCATATTAAAGGGAAATTTTTGGAACCTTGGAAAGGTAGGTGCTGTAATTTTTAAAGAAGTTGAAAAATTATTTCATAAAACATACTGTGAAAACAAAAGTTAGTGGATGTTTTCAGTGATGCCAGCATAGATTAACAGCTTCCTTTATGAGCAGGTGTCCTTTGTATAAAAGTAAGTTTTTAGTCAGACTCCAGTGTATTTGATTGAAGATTCAGCAGTTAGTATATTTAATTAAACTATTTAAACTAATTTGTAAGTGTTGGTTATTTAAAAATCAAGATGGAACTTTGAAATGTTGCATGCACATTTATGTTTCTTGAATTCTACAAATTGTTAAAGTCTTTCCATTTGTCATGATTCTGTTGAACAATACTTGTCTAAAATACCATATATATTCACTTATAAGATGAGTCCAACTGCAAACTGCACAGACCCAGATCTGCCATCGCATGGTGTGCTGGCAGAGGTGGTTCTGTGCAGTTTGTTAGGTGTAATTAGTAAATGAAACAAAACAGGCTTAAAGCTGTGTGTGCATTATGTGATGGCAGTTTGATTCAGTTAATAAGCGAATATATATATATATATATATATATATATATATATATATATATATATATATATATATATATATATATAACTTTTTCTTTATAGATTTAGTTTGGTAATGAAAACTGTTATGACTTAATGCTACCTGTTGCACTTGAGTAACAAAGCTTGTCATTGACTTTATCTGAGTGCCAGTTTGACAGGAGCAAAGTTTATTTAAAACTGCAGAGTATGGACTAATGTTCTGTACAGCATTAGTGGCACTCCATCCAGTGGATGATATTTAATTTCAAACAATTTGAAGTTGGGGAAGGAGAGGTGCTGCACTCAGTCTTCAAGAGTCCCTTACCCATACCATCTCCTGTAAGGCTGCTACTGTATTTACTTGTTGGCTTATACAGTGGTTCCCATTTTTAAAAGGTTTCTTCTCCCTGCCCCGACAAGGTGACCCCTTTCTAGGATGCCAACCTTCTCTGGTGAATTGTTATTATTTTTTCCTGATTTGGCCATCCTTCATATAGGAACAACCTTTTCAGTGATGAAGGGTTGCCACAAAAGAGGTGGATCATAGAATATGGCTGGTATTGCTTGTACCGAAACCGCTGCTGGAGCCACACCTTGATGTACAGATTTCTAGCTGTGAGATTTATACTTCTTAAGTGATGTGTAGTTCTTTGTGTAAATAGTGCTTCCAGTGTTGCATGATTAGATTGGAAATGTCATACATCAATTCTCCCACTAGAGGAAAGACTGGATTCTACAGTGTAATTTCTTGGTAATCAGTGTTTGGAATTCTGTGTAGGAGAAACAAGTTGATGACAAAGTGTTAATTTGTCTGAACATTTATGTACTGACCCACTCAACAGTTATGGTTATTTATTGATCAGTTAATTGAAATGGATTTGTGTTGTATCTATTACATTTGTCACTCTTTATTAAGTCCCTCTGTATACTTCATATGCTGTATTACATTCATCAATTAATCATGTTTTATAATTGCTATTTAATTTGTTTCACTTTATTTTGTTCTCTTGGCTCATGCTAACTAGTGACAATGTGGTTTCATGTCTTGATGCTATTTTTGTGTTTTAATGTTCAGTTAGGACATGGCCTTCTCAGAACTTTCCTCAGTATAAGGAGAGTCCCTTTCATGGCTTCCCTAAACAGTGTTGTAGAGGGAGCTCTGATGTAATAATATTTGTATTAAGCAAGAAATGATGTAACATGACTCTGCTTTTGATTACAAGCCATTGTCTGTCAGAAATGATAGAGCTTTCAAATTACATTTGAGGTAAAGCATTTAAGTTACATTTGAGATAAAGCTTAAATTACATTTGAGATGAATCTTTTAAATTACATTTGAGATAGCCTTTAAAATTAGATTTGATATAATAACTTTGTAGGCACAGTGCTGGATTACCAGATAGGCAGAGTAGGCACTGGCCTATGGGCCCCGCGCCTTTTAGGGGCCCAATGACAACAGATCAAAATAATATCGAATTGATTTGATCTTGACGTATTAGGAGATAATTTGCGAGGGGGGCCCCAAGATTTTGACTGCCTAAGGGCTTCCACACGGTTTAATCTGGCACTGTGTAGGCAATTTATGTGCAGAAAAGCTGACTGCATTTTTTTAGTGATCATGCTATATTTCCTTTCATGGTTGCTTATATATAAAATGTTTACCCTATATTTTAAGGAATTTTTATTTTAAAAATTTTTTCTGTTTTAAATGCTTTTTAAAGCATTTCTATATTTTTATAATTTTTCTTGTATCTTATAGAAGTAATGTACATATTTACCTTTCTTTGCAAGGGGGAGACATGGTACCCATTTTGCAGTTTTAGACTAGTAATCCATGGTACTCATTTGGAAATGTTAGACTAGTGATAAATGGTCCCCAGTTGGTAGTGTTAGACTAGTAACCCATGGTACCCAGTTGGTAGTGTTAGACTAGTGATAAATGATTTCCAGTTGGTAATGTTAGACTAGTAACTCATGGTCCCCAGTTGGTAGTGTTAGACTAGTGATGAATGGTCCCCATTTGGTAGTGTTAGACTACTAACCCATGGTACCCAGTTGGTAGTGTTAGACTAGTAACCCATAGTACCCAGTTGGTAGTGTTAGACTAATAACCCATGGTATCCATTTGTTAGTGTTAGACCAGTAACCCATGGTACCCAATTGTAGAGTGTTAGACTAGTAATTCATGGTACCTACTTGGTACAGTGTTAGATTAATAATGCATGTACCCAGTTGGTAGTTAGACTAATAACCATGGTACTGAATTGTTAAAGTGTTAGGCTAGTAATACATGCTACTCAGTTGGTAGTGTTAAACTAGTGCTAAATGGTTCCCAGTTGGTAGTTTAAGACTAGTAACCCATGGTACCAAGTTGACAGTGTTAGACTAGCAACCCATGGTACCCAGTTGGTAGTGTTAGACTAGTAACTCCTGGTACCCAGTTGTAGAGTGTTAGACTAATAATACATGGTACCTACTTGGTATAGTGTTAGATTAATAATCTATGTACCCAGTTGGTAGTAAGACTAATAACCTTGGTACCTAGTTGTTAAAGTGTTGGACTAGTAATACATGTACCCAGTTGGTAGTGTTAGACTAGTGATAAATGGTGCCCAGTTGGTAGTGTAAGACTAGTAACCCATGGTCCCCAGTTGGTAGTGTTAGATCAGTAACCCATGGTGCCCAGTTGGTAGTGTTAGACTAGTAATCCATGATACCCAGTTGTAGAGTGTTAGACTCGTAATTCATGGTACCTGCTTGGTATAGTATTAGATTATTAATCTATGTACCCAGTTGGTAGTTAGACTAAAAATCATGGTGCCCAGTTGTTAAATTGTTAGACTAATAATCCATGGTACTATATTTACCATATATCTTGGGACATGATAAAATAAATGATTTTTTTTCCATCCTAGAAGGTATGGTGCAACTTTTTTCATATAGGTCAAATGTCCCAAGACTGAAGAAACCAAATAAATTTTTGTTGAATTTGTCTCTCCCCCACTGCATGTTACAATAAAATTGACAAACAAAATGCTTATTTGATAGTAAAATGAAAGAAACTAACCTTGTATTGTTATTATCAATTCCTCTTTTTTTCATCATAAGCAGTTCATTAAAGAAAAAAAATATCCACAAACTCTGTATATGTATTGTATGCATCCATACTGGAGTGTGTATCATTTTTATGTCAGATGACACATGACACATTGTTCATTGACCTAAATACAGAGAAATGAATCATGTTTTGTTGTATTCTAAGGTTTGGCTATGTTATCAGACTACAAACTGGAGTCAACAAAATCACAGATGAGAGAGAGAGAAAGAGGAAAAGAAACATATCAACCAATTGCTTGAAGGCAGCATCTGTCATTTGTGCATGACACTGTGTAAGGTGCAAAATAACCAAGATTGTATTATATCCAGGTTATCTGTATGCATCTCACAAATAAAAATCTTTATTTGAAAATTCACTGTCAGTGCAAATGCCAATCTTTTTGATGCCATTGGTTACAATATGTATTATTAAAGCAAATTAATGCAGTGTATGCTGTTTACCCTGTAGACATCAATGCCCATTTATATCAATTATGATTACATATGGCAAAGAAATAGAAGATGTGGTGGTGAATAAACATATCTGGTAGCAGGCAATAAAACTCATTGTTTGAACTTACCAGCTGGGTATCAAATAGAAAGGCTATTTTATTACAAAGCAAGCCAAGCCCAGAAGCTGCCAGTATTCATGGAGAATTTTGACAATAAAATGGAACAACAGCACAATCTGGTGCTTCGTGCTCAGACATTGATGACCCAGCATCTCCCAGAAGATTTGTGTAGAAAAAAACAGTGAATTCATGAAGGCCAGAAGAAAAGAAGATGATTTCACTGATCATTACTATGGATGAAACTCAGTGAACTTTGATCTCTTTCCTAGATGGACTGTCGATAAGAAGGGTGAGAATTTGTGCAACTGGTGCAGATAAAAACTGTAACTTTAGTTCTTGCAGTTTCCATAGCAGGAGATGTGTTGCTGCCATTGATAATTTTTCATAGTGCGAGGGAGCTAAAAGATAGTCATGCACTGAAAAGTTGGATTGTACATGTCCAGGAGAAGGGTTGGGTTGATGATGTGATACTGCAGTGGAATAAAGAATTTATTCCTAATACACAGTTTAATAATTTTTTTTTTTATTTAAGTTTGAGCACTATTTCTGAATGTAATTTTTTAATGATTTAAAAAGGTATCACACAACTTACAACTTGAAAAAGTAAACTTCCAGAACATACAGTGCACACAAAAGAATTACTTTAAAAATTAATTTATGGTGTTCCAAGAAATATGATGTTCCAAAATATATGGTAAATTCAGTATATAGCCAGAATTGCTTTGGTGTCATTAAATCACATACACATACATGCATGTGCATACTCAAATGCACACACACACACACACACACACACACACACACACACACACACACACACACACACACACACACACACACATTGTCATTGTTCTAGATTTCCAGGGGTTTCATTTTTAGTATTATCCTTAAATGCTTCATTACTTTTCTGCCAAACAGTGTGTTATAAAATGACCATAAACAAGCTTTTTTAACTGAATACTTTAGCTTTTCACCCATCATCACTAGTTTATTCCATTCCAGTGCTTTTAACAATTATTTATTGACAACAAATCAAGCAGACTCCTTGAAATACCTGACTCGTAGTTGACTAGAATTTTCAGTTAATTCTGATGTAAAAGTTTTATTTGGTTGAATCCACAAACAGTTCTTAAATAATAACAATAAGAGTCAGTTGTTGCTACTGATATCATCTTTTTTTTTAATTTATGCCTAGGCTGTTTATCATACTTTATTTGGGCCTAGGCTGTACATCTTATTTTACTAGGCTGTACATCATATTTTATTTGGGCCTAGGCTGTACATCTTATTTTACTAGGCTGTACATCATATTTTATTTGGGTCTAGGCTGTACATCATATTTTATTTGGGTCTAGGCTGTACATCATATTTTATTTCGGTCTAGGCTGTACATCATATTTTATTTGGGTCTAGGCTGTACATATTTTATTCTGGCCTAGGTTGTACATCATATTTTATTTTGGTCTAGGCTGTACATATTTTATTTGGGTCTAGGCTGTACATATTTTATTCTGGCCTAGGTTGTACATCATATTCTATTGTAAAGGTTAGATAGATGCTGACACCAGACACTATATCCTATATACTAGCTTATAAGTCAAGTCCAACTACAAACTGCATAGACCCAAATCTGCTATTGCATAAAGTACTTGTAGATTTGGGTATCTGCACATTGCTAGGATTAATCAGTAAAACAAACAACCAAGAAAATGATCTGTTTGGTGTATGATATGATGGCATATTAGGTTCTATGTTGTATCCAGTTTGACTTGTAAGCAAGTACATATGGTAGCTAAAAGCAAAAGGTGTTGGGGACATGTAATGTCTATATGATACAGACCATTGGTCAATCAATCAGTTACAACTTTCACACCTCTCTGGTCTTACCATATGATTTAGAGTGTTCAAACTTAGAAAGACATAATGACCACATAAATGGATGGGGTCTTTATGGGCACCTTATGTCCAGCAACTGACATGTTATGTTAGCAAATGGTCATTTGAGCTCATTTGTCAGTCATGCCCAGCAAATATTGGATATCTGACACTTATATACTCTTTTTGTCTTGTCACTGATAGTTATTCGTGTATAACACTAGTGTATAACATGCACCCAAATTCAAATGAATCCAGATCTGCCAGCGCATTCAAGGGTAATGAAATGATTTCTCAAGTTGGATGGCTGTTTTAGATACATGTGAAGTTTGTCCAGCAAGTTAAACAGCCATCAATTTACGTGTAAATTCATAATTTGTGTACAATTTTTATGGTTATAGCTGCACCCATTGACCTGTTCCAGTCTTCACTGCTAGCAGATGGATATGTATTTTACACAACTATTACATCGGTATATATTGTTTTTGTATAGTAATATTTTCCTGGAATCTGAGCCATGCTTAATGATAAAAGCCAGTCATCCATTTTTACAAAATGAAGCATCTATTACCAAAAGTATGTTTGATAAATATTTTACCACTTGCATTCTGACAAATGCATCAGTATGCTGTCACCCTCTCCCACCAGTCCTACAATGGGGGAAATACGGTATCATCCATTATTGGTTCTGTTGTACTGTTAAATGTAACTCATCTCAGCAATATAGAACCACCCTCTGATTTGAAGCATTTAATATCTATATTCTGTGATAATGAATCTGAAGATTTGCAGGATTTAACCATATTTATTCGTATTGCTGTTGCAAAGTGCAAATGTCTGCAATCAGAAAAGACCATAATCTGTTTATATATATTCACCTGGCAGATCAGGTCTTTATACTGTCTGCTTGAAATTGTCACGTATTGACCCTAATCTGCCAATGCATAATAAAATGACATGGTCTACGTTGTTTACGATGTGGTGCACTTGCAAGCAAGTACAGTTGTTCCCGATTAAAATCAACTCAGTATTGCAGTCCTGCTGTGAAATGGATATGGCCATGCATTCCATTATATTATAGGTATACTGTAGTCCCCAACTATAACACACCTCAGTATAAAAGTGATCTAATAAAACATGAATATGGCCATGTATCACATTATACTAAATATACAGTAGTCCAACACTATAAAGCATGCACTTCAGTATAACATGGAGCTAATAAAACATGGATATGTTCATCTTTACCAGTATACTACGTGTATACAGTCATTCTTCACTATAAAACACTTCAGTATAACATGGACCTTGATAAGACATGGATATGGTCATGTATCCATAGGACCTCACTGTAAAACACCTCAATATAATGTGGACCTTGATAAGGCATGGATGTGGCCTTGAATCCATAGGCCCTCATTCTAAATCACCTCAGTATGACATGGACCATGATAAGACATGGATGTGGCCATGAATCCATATGCCCACACTGTAAAGCACCTCAGTATACTTTGGACCTTGATAAGGCATGGATATGGCCATGTATTCCATTATACTATGTGTATAGAATAGTCCCTAATGTTAAAGCACCTCAGTATTATGTGATCATTGATACAACTTGGCCCCAGATGGCCTAGTGGTATAAACCACTCACCTATCCAGATCACTGACATCTCACCTCTGAGAGCTTGGTTTTGTGTCATGCCTCTGCTAACATTGGCATATGAGAAGGATTGCCAATAGCTTCCTGTGGGTTTGGTGGTTCTTCCTGGGTTTTTCCAGAGTTCTTTCTCCACTAAAATTTACAGTGCAATTTACAGCAAAATCCCATTTTGACTGTGAGAGTGCCAGCTTGCACATTAAAATTTTGTATCTTTATGTGCAAGTATTTCAGTTTATAACCTATAAATTATTGATCTAATACATGACCTGTGGAATTGAACCCAGAAAATGGCATCAGTCGAGAAAAATGTTGATATCGAGAGAGTTTAGGGATTCCATACTGTGACAATTTTAATTCTGGCTTGAGGTTGACATAGATGATGACTGTTGACAATTCTGTCTGACATATCTTGGTATACTGTTGACAATTCTGTCTGACACATCCTGGCATACTGTTGACAATTGTCTCAGATACATCCTGGTATACAGTTGACAGTTCTGTCCGACATATCTTGGGATACTGTTGACAATTCTGTCTGATAGATCCTGCTATACTGTTGACAATTTTGTCTGACACATCTTGTTATACTTGTTATAAGATTCAGCCAGCATGGGTGTGCGACAAAGCTTGTCTCTAGCTTCCTGTGCGTTGATGGGTTTTTTCCCAGGGAATTTGCTGGGTTCTTTCTCCACCAGATGTATTGGCTGTGATTTATAGCCCATGAAGAGCTAAAAAATGGCATTAAATCCAAACAATAACAACTGTTACAACAATAAATTTTATCGTTTTAAAATTACTCTTTATTTTCCCTTAATTAAAACCTTCTCTTGTTGTCATCTTCTACTTATAGTTCCCCATCCTATTCATTTTGACTTTTAGTGTCTAATGCAACCATATTATTTTTAGGGCCTGGTGACCTAAGCTTTGAAATGGCCAGTGAAACTTAAGGTAGGTCACCCTGTGCCTGTTGAAGTTTGATATAAACTTGGAGTACATAATTGAATTCTGTTTTCCATGTAATGTACCCAAGTCTAATCATGCTACACCATTTAAGGCTACTATTCATAGAATTATAGCCAGGTATCACTGTACTGTATAATTTATGGCCTTGCTGTTCCAATATACAAGCAGAGCAATGTACCCCAGTATACAATGACCATGTCTGTATAATGCTACCCCACTTATGAAGAACCCTGGATGTCCGAGAGGTCTAAGGCACTCACCTTTACAGATCACCAGCATCTCACCTATATCCACATGAGTTTGAGTCTCGGGTTTGGCCAGCATGGGTGTGTGAAAAAGCTTGGAAGCATATTCGTGTGGGTTGGTGGTTCTTCCCAGTATTTTTCTGGGTTCTTCCTCCACCAGTTATGCTGGCCACCATGTATAGCATATCATATGCTGAACCCAAAACAACAACCTCATTTATGGTTCCTGTTAATGGTGTTATAACGAGGTATCTCTGTACTATGCACTTCATAGCCCTACTGTTCTAATACAGAGCTTTGTCTGTCATGTTCATTTCATCATAAATTCAGATCAGTAAAGGATCAGATTGGTAAAAGTTGTCAGTCTATTGAATAAAGCAAATATTTTAGGCCACTAATAATTACAGCATCATAACTTGCTTGTTATAACGCCCTTTAGTAAAACAGTTTCTGTTACAAGGAGAGTATGGGCACTGGTCTGATTTAAGGGGCAGTACAATTATATTTATCATGTAGTTCATTATAATGTGATCTCACTATAAGGCAGTTATGTTTCATGGTTCACATGGAGAGCATTATAATGAGGGCATACTGGACAGTTATTTAATTTTTTCTATTTGTTTAAATTTGATGAAGAAGGGAAACCTTTAAGTAGGTGCAGACTACTAACCATAATTTCAAGTACCTTTATGATTACTGAAGTGCTGAAATCTAAATTCCTGCTTCACATCCAATTGGTTAAGGGTTATGGATGATATTATTTGGACCTCTGCTGCTTTCATTGGTACATGTATTGCATATTAAGAATAAATCACTTCTGTATAAAGTCTGTAAGCTCAACAGGACTATCTGAAAATAAGGAGCCAGGATTTTGCAGGATGGGTAAGTTAAAAATCCCTTTTGTATGATATTATTTTAAGGTGTACAGTAGAGGTATATCGCTTATAGAACTTCATATAGTAGTTTTTAAATTTCAGTATGCTAGACATTTCCCGAGTATGAAATTGATCTGTTAACTTAATGGGACAAGATCAAATTTTAAACTCAAAAACTTATGGTGATACAGTTAGTGCCACATCAGAATGAATTTTTGTGACCTTGCCTCTATTGGTGAGACATCCATGCCTCTACTGGTGAGACATCCATGCCTCTATTAGTGAGACAATGACTCTATTGGTGAGACATCCATGCCTCTATTTGTGAGGCATATCTATGCCTCTGTTGGCAAGACATGTTCATGACCATTTGCAAGACACTATAGTACTCCTTGTGTCTGTCTGTCCTTCCATTCAGTGCTCCTTAGCACAACTAGACCTGTAGCTTTTTGATGGATTGGGTGAAACTTTTTAAATATTATTGTCTTCAGCTGAAGATGCACATATCAACAAAATCACTTTGTTGCAACAATTTTTGTTGGAGTTGTTGCCCTTTTTATCTTGTAACGGTGTATGACACTCTCATTTGCATTAGTCCCCCAGTTTTTAATGGACTACTTTGAAACATTGTAACTATTACGATCACCACCTGAAGAACACAGTTGGACAATTCACTTTTTGTTGGGACCTCTCCGGTGGCCTAGTGGTTGAGCATCTGCCTTGGATATGGGAGGTCATGGGTTTGAACCCCGGCAAAGTCATACCAAAGACTTATAAAAATGGTACTAAAAGCTGCCTCATTAGGCACTCAGCATTAAGAGGTTAGTGTTAGGACTGATAAGCCTGGTGTCAGGATAATGTGACTGGATGGGATATCAATGCCCCAGTGCTAGACATCACTATAAAACTGCCACACTGCAGACATCGAAGCATCATGACTGAAATTTTTTTAAGCTATGTTAAAATTCCAAATCACACACATACACACACAAACACACTTTTTGTTAGGAATGTTGTCCTTTCTGTTTTGCAACTAATTCTGTATTATGTGTTCTTGTTATATCACATCATGTCACATGAGAAACATGACATACATGCCAACCATTAGGCTTTGGCATAATTATTATACTTTTTTTTTACTTATTTACATTTTACTTGGCTGTATATGGATTACGTTTGTCCAGTACATTAAGAAATAACATAAAAATAAAACAATTAGAGGTTTTGTTTGTCCTTTTTATTTTTGTCTCCTTAATCTAAAAAGAAAGACTGCTGTGTAAGAACAGCATAAGAGTTAAAATTTGTCCTTGATAAACCTGCATGTACTTTCATTTTTTTTTTATAGCAACTATATATGACCCATTTCCAAGAAAATGGATGGGTTTCTTTAATTTGAAAGATCATGTCAGATTCATCATATCATACTGATAATCAGTTTAGGTGGCAGACCAGTCTATTTTTTGAAGAAAATGTGCCAGATGTTTAGGAAAATGGGATTTTATGGTGTACCTTGCAGATGAAATTTGTTAGAGCAGATGGATCTTTCTGAACTTTAAGAGATGTCCAATCAAAAAACGACAAATCAAAACTGCTTTGCAAATTTGAAAAGGAGAATATGAGAGTGATGTAATACAGCACTTGGATTAGCATAAAAGAATTTCTGGACTTTACCACCATTCAGCAAAAGTTAGACATGTAGATTAGTTGATTGTTGAAAATAAATAATTTGTCAGTATGTTTTGTGTTTTCTATTCTGGTTCTAATCCACATGGATTGTACCCACTTTTGTCAAGAATTTTTACCTGCTGCAGATCCAGGTTAGTATCCAAAATAAATGTGCATTTTTCATACAGTCTATTGTAAATATGGCCTGTAATATATACATTACACCTTTTATGCTCAGATTACACTTTTTTGCTACTTACACTAGCAAACATTGCGTTTATACCTCTCTCAGGGTTGGCATGTATGACATGATATTTGACTCCCAAATTCTTTGATACATTCATGTTTTTACAAAATTTATTTCCTATAAATCATATGCATAAAAAAGAAGAGAGAGAGGGAGACCTTTCTGAACACTGCAGTATATGCCAGTAACCTGTAACCTACATAAACAGTAAACAGTCCTAAGTTGCTTAGCTTCGTGCTTAATGCTCATGTAATATTGTATCCTATGAGCAGTTTATACAGTTGATTGTCAGGGAGAAAATTAAAAGGTAAAAGCAGTCTGAGATAAACAACCACCATTCTGCTGATTACTTAATTGATTGACAATAGCTAGGGCGATGTTTTGTTGTTTGCTAATCCTTTTAGCATCGTTATGGCAGAGCCCATTAGACTAATTTGCGAAGGTAAAATACATAAAATGGAGCAACCCAATTCCTGTGAAGTTAGGTAAATTAGATGTGTTTTAAAAGAAGAAAGTTAGTGCATCTTATTGCCATGAAAGAGAATCTTTAAACCAATATTTTTAAAGATTATTGGCTGGGGGTTTTATTGGTAGCTGGAATGGTAAAGTTATGATTAACCTGGAAGTGAGATTCAGTTTTAAAGACAAAATGTCAAAATGCAGCTGTTATTCAGTGATGGAAATGCCACTTGTGAAGCAAGCAAAACTAACTTTTAGAACTCCTGGTTGACCAAGTTTGACTTTGTGCAGCACAGTATACTTTGCATGTCTTTAAATGGTAATTATATGTTAATTATCTTGTAATTGCATAATAATCATGTGTTAGTTATCTTGTAATTGCATAGTAATTATGTGTTATCTTGTAATTGCATAATGTGTGTTAGCTATGCTATAATTGCATAATAATTATGTGTTATCTTGTAATTACATAGCAATTATGTGTTGCCTTGTAATTACATAGTAATTATGTGTTAGCTGTCCTGTAATTGTATAGTAATTATGTGTTAGCTGTCCTGTAATTGTATAGTAATTATGTGTTAGCTGTCCTGTAATTGTATAGTAATTATGTGTTAGCTGTCCTGTAATTGCTAGTTTGCATCTCTTAAATATGAACACAAACTTTATTCATTTTTGGCAGGAATACAACATGCACTTTATTAATTATTACAAAATTTTTTAAATTCTTATGACATAATTACTCTATATTAATCTATATGCTCAGCATATGATTAAAATCAGTATCTCCAACATTAAAAGTATACATATACCTTGATTTTATCAGATTGCTTCTACACCCTATTAACAAGAAGTCTTCTGAAGTACAAGTGTTAGCTTGAATAAAAGAATAGAATTTGAAGCTAATACATGTGGTAATAAATGTAATTACCAAAAGGCATTGCAATATCCATCCAATACACAATTCCTTTTGATAATGAAATTTTGCCATTTTTGCAATATATAATTCTTTTTGATGATTAAATTTTGACAATTATAAATGTTAGGTTACAGTCCATGAAAAGCACATATGGATTTCTCACGTTATATGCTTCTTTCATCACTGTTTCACTTCTGAAGATGATGGAAAATGCTTACAGTATATGCCCAAAGGCTGGATCCAACTGCAAGCAATAAATGTGCAAGCCAATTAGGGTGTCTTGTTTGACCTAGTGACTACTTCTGATATACTGAATACACCCAGATCTACTTTCCCAGTATGCAATGGCACATCAGGTTGCAGTTGGATTTGACTTGTATTCGAGTATATATGGCAAGTGCCTATTTTGTTGTAATACAAATGTTCATTTGTGTGTGAATAATAAATGCATGGTCATAATTACAAGATAACTAAATGTAACTTATACTAATGAGATTGCAAAGTAGTAATTATTGGATACAGTGTCCTAATTTTGAGATATTACAATGTAATTAATGAGATAGAAATTTACTTTTACGTTGGACTAGATACCTTAAATAGCTTTCCAATATATCGGCATATACAATGTTTGGATTAGTCTTGGTGCATTCTGTGTTTCTGGAATTTTTATTATGCATCCTTGGGGTGGTTTTGGGGAGAACATAGATTTTGATCCACTGAGAAATATTTCAAACTTGAGAAGAGTTCCCAGTATTTTTATCAATATACTCTTGAAAAACATATTTCTTCAGTCTTTTAATTTTATCACATAACAATCTGCGTATAGGTGTCATTTCCAATCACCCGGTTTTGCATAGTAATTTTTGCCAGGTTTCTGAGTATTGGTTCACATTTGGTCTCTGGAAGGCTCAGTCCTAACTCTTGATTGTTTTGGCAAGATGTGCTGTGATTAGTTGATTCAAGTTTTGAGAGCTGATGGTTAAACCATTGCAATTATGCAAGTGGAATAAAGGATATGGAAGAAGAATTTGTGAATAATAATAACAGTTCTAACAAGTAGGTTAGTTTTGAGGATGTGATCTTAACTGTGCCATGTGAAAGAATTGGTTTGGCATTGATAGTGGTGCCATATGCAATATATGACATAATACCAGTGTATACATTTTAAGTAACACACACACACACACACACACACACACACACACACACACACACATTTATGGCTGGAGACATAAAGTTTTTTGTGGGCAAGTAAAAACAAACTTTACTTACCCAGCAACAAAATCAGCCTGTCCACCAAAGAAAACTTTCTGTATGTACATTATATACTTGTTTATAAGTCAAGTCAAACTGCAGACAACCAAGATACTAATCTGCAAAGGCATATATGTGCCTGCAGATCAGGTTCTATGTTGTTTATTCTACTGATTACTCCGAATAAACTGCACAGACCCAGATCTTCTGGCTTATAATGTGCTGTCAGATCTTTGTGGAGTTTGTAGTTGGATTCATCTTGTAAGCAAGTATATATGGTAATAGCTTTTTATCCATTCAATAAAAATATTTATCTTTGTACATTTATTTTCTCTTTTTTATTATATGCCATCCATAACAAGGCCTAGAATATTATGTCATATTGTCCATTCATCCATCTATCCATCAGTCCATCTATTACAAATTTGGTTTCTGCACAGTAACTTGAGTTGTCCACCATCTACACTTGTCGTACTTTGTGGATGGCTTGCACATGAGGTAAGGAAGAACTCTATATTGGGCTTGAAGATTTGAAGGTCAAAGTCACAGACTGAAGGAAGAAAAATGGTTTTCCATAGAGTGACAATGAGTTCTTGATATCTGGAGTTACTAAATTTAGTTGATGCCTTGCAGTTGAGTGAGAAAGAACCCTTTTATATTTTGTGTCAGAGGTCAAGGTCACTAACTGAAAGAAGAAAATGGTTTCCACACAATAACTTGCATTATTCACCATCAACAATAACTAGACTTTATGGATGGTTTTCACTTGGGATAGGAAAGAACCTTTTCAGTTTGGCGGTCAAAAAGACATAGGTTAAGGCCTCTGTAAGTGAATGAAGAAAAATGATTTTCTAGGACATTAGCTAAACTTTTCATAACATACCTCAACCAAATTTTGTACTATAGGTATAAAAGAAGCCTATCTGTTTTGGGGTTAAGAAGTTGAAGGTCAAAGTCACTGACTGAAAGAAGAAAAATGTTTCTGCACTAAAATTTCAGCTATCTATATAGAGGAAAACATGTATTAAACATGGGGCAGGGTATGTTTCATTCCCAGCACTTTTGTTATATAACATCAACATCAAAAGTTGGTAGTATCATTTTATTGTGTGTTCAAGAAATTTTGAGGTTTCGTTTTGGAGATATCAACTTAAAATGTTTTTAATCTGAGATATAGACAAGTGCAGTTGTTTATGCATAAGAAACAGGAGGACTTTGTTTATTACTGTTTCTTTAGTTTGTTAATTGTATACATAATCATATTAATAATTACTAGTCCATGTTTTTGTTCGATTAGTGAAGGTGGTTATTATTAGGGTAGTTGCTTTTTATCCATCTGCTTCTACTTTCAGCTGAGGTCTTAGACTTTATCCATCTTCTTACACCTCCAGCTGAGGTCTTAGACTTTATCCATCTACTTACACCTCCAGCTGAGGTCTTAGATTTATCCATCTACTTACACCTCCAGCTGAGGTCTTAGACTTTATCCGTCTACTTACACCTCCAGCTGAGGTCTTAGACTTTATCCATCTACTTACACCTCCAGCTGAGGTCTTAGACTTTATCCATCTACTTACACCTCCAACTGAGGTCTTAGACTTTATCCATCTACTTACACCTCCAGCTGAGGTCTTAGACTTTATCCATCTACTTACACCTCCAGCTGAAGTCTTAGACTTGATCCATCAACGTACACCTCCGGCTGAGGTCTTAGACTTTTTACAAGTGTGGTTTATATGATTCTTTGGACTAGACTGTAGTTAAGGACTGTTGATGATGCATGGTATGAGAGTATAGGCCCTTTAGTGTTAAAATGTCGGAATGAAACAATATGCCTTTGCAGTCTATTGATATGTTTAGTGATATGTAACCGATGATATGATACATATCAATAAAGGTAATGAGTACAAAGGACTGATAATTATATATGGCTGTTGGAGATTAGAAGCACCTTTTATAAGGTAAGAATGTTTTGTATCAATCCTCCACCTTGAGTATCACCCCTATTAAAATATTTGCAATGGCTACAGTCATGGGTAGGCCTGCATTGGCTCGCACTTCCCTGGCATCATTCAAGTTGCATTCCCCTGCCTAAATCTAATTTAACACTAAACTTGAATTGGGTCATCTACATAATATGTATGCACACAAAAATCTAATGTCATCTGCATATGTTCACAAAAAATGATTTTTCTTTCAAAAAATGGTAATGTAGATTTTTCAAAAATACTATTTTGCACTCTGATTTTTTAAAAATGTTAATTATTGACAACAAGCTGATTTGCTGACTCAAAAATATGTACACTGTAACACCTAATCGATGGGCATTTACGATGATGCCAGATGGTATTTTGTTTGATCGGGCCTTCAGGTAAGTTTTGGGTGACAATAAAGTTGTTCTGATCGTATCTTTCTTTTCCCATATTTTGAGCTTTGGCTTCAGATATTTTATTCTCAAGGTATGGCACACTGACACACCGTGCCTATTACTAATTTGGTTTCAGTACAAGAACTCCAGTTCTCCACCATGTACAGTTACCAAACTTTGTGGATAGTTTGCAGCTTGAAGAGAACCAATGGTGCTGCACACAAATTTCAGTTCTCAACCATCTACTTCAAGTTTCCCCCAAGTTTGTGGATGACTTACATGCTAGGGAAGATAGAAATAAGCCTATTGATTTTAAGGTCAAAAGATAGAAGATTAAAGGAAATAACGAGTTTTGCATAATAATTGTTATTTCAGACCAGGTATCTTGTCCAAAGATTGTGGAGAACTTGTACTTGAGATATGGAAGAGATCTGCTTAAAGGTGAAAGGTCAAGGTCATTTTGATGTGGAAAAAAATGGCATAACTTTTGTTCTAGAACAAGTTCCTTGATGAAATCTTGTGGATGGTTGCACTTGGAGTAATAAAGAAACTTCTAGATTCTAGGGTCAAATGGTCAGAGGTCATGCAGGTCATGTTAAGTCTAAGAAAGTAATGGTTTCTGCACAGTAAGCTCAATTCAAGATTACATACCTTGACTTTAAAAGGTCTTGGTCACTGAGACCAATTGGTTAGTAATCTCCCGAGACAAACTTACCATATTGGTGTCTATATATAGGACAATTAAACAGTCAGCAGGCATTGTACATTCATTTACTCTGTTTCTACAAATCTTAAGTGATATTTACTGTTGTTAAGGACAGTACTAATTTGGGAAATATTATAGTCTGTTTAAAAATAGACAAGAAGGGATCATCTTCCATGTAAAAACCTTAAAGATGTTTTTTGAATAAATGATTTGAACATTTATATATATATATATATATATATATATATATATATATATATAATGCATGGTACTGTAGGCTCATTTTAAAATGGTATCTTGAAATATATGCTGCAAAGCAGAGAGAGAGAGAGAGAGAGAGAGATTATATGTATTGAGTTACGATTTTCTTTCTCAACATTTTAAAATCAGCAGCTTTGGAAAGAAATAGAGCAATGGAACAGACTTTATGAAATAGACAAAAGGAAAAACATTAAACAAAATTTCCATCCTTTTGATTACAAGGTCCAGATTTTAACTAAATCACTTGACTGATTGTTTTACTTGCAGGGCAACCCTCTGCTGTTACATGTGTTTAAAGTGACATCTGATACTTTTGGCTACTGAGTGATGTTACTTGGTGAATAAGTGTAATGTGATATCTTATGCTTTTGGTTACTGAATAGTTACTTTGCAACTAAGTGTAAAGTGTTGTCAGGTACATTTAGTTACTGAGCATACTTTGTGACTGAATTTAATGTATCATCTGATACTTTCAGTTACTGAGAGATGTTACTTTGAGAATAAGTGTAGTGTTACATATTATGACTCTATGTTCTTAAACTGTAATAGAAAAACAGAAAACCATAAAGTTTAGTAAAATCAACAAATAATTAATTTCACAATTCAAAAGATGCAGTATAATGAATTAAATTCCAAATAGTCCTAAACATATTCTATCACAAGTCCAGAAGTATAGAATGTTCTGAATGAATTCCAATAGTCTTGAATGTCTTGATGTACGACAATGATATAATTCAGAATGTTTCTGAATGTGTCCTCAATAATCCCAAAGCAGTATTTGAGCCCAAAAAGTCAATGAGCATTTTGTAATTCCAATAAATAATTTAAACAAATAATTCCTCTCAAATTATATCTAAAAACAACTGTATGTGATTCCACAGACTGATCATAAAACAGGAAAGAATAATTGTATTCCAAAATCCTATAGATACTAATTTCACTTGACCTAACCCATAATAGAATTTCCTTGGGGAAAACACAGATCTTAAATTCAGATCCAAGCAAACATCTTGTTTACTTCTCAGAATCATGACAACAAATCTCGGGTAAGCATTACCCTCTACCACGGACAAAACTTAAATACAATATATATATATATATATATATATATATATATATATATATATATATATATATATATATATATATATATATATATATATATCATATACTTAACATGACTTTGGGTTACTGAGTGATGTTAGCAATTAAGTGGAATGTGACCAATACTTTCCATTACTGTGTGATGTTGGCAACTAAGTGGAATGTGACCAATACTTTCCGTTACCGTGTGATGGTAGCAACTAAGTGTAATGTGACCAATACTTTCAATTACTGTATGATGTTAGCAACTAAGTGTAATGTGACCAGTACTTTCCTTTACCATGTGATGTTATTTGAGACTAAATGTAGTGTAATATCTGATACTTTTGGTTACCGTATTTGCCAGCCTATAAGATGATATTTTTTTTATCAGAAAATCTTAGCTTCGTCTTATACTTAGACTCGACTTATATATGGAGTATGTTAAATGAATTGCTTTATCGTATTTTTCATATGGAAAATAATTCTCCAAAAGTATGAAAAATAATGCGCAAAAAATATTTTATTTTGGGGAAGAGATCATGTATGTAAAAATATAGGATCCCACATAATGTATTTTAAACAATTACATGATCATTAATATTAACAATTAACATAACATCAGATTAATTGTGCTAAAACATCATGCACCAGTAATGTACATTGTTTATAATATATGTTGCTTAAATTTGATTACATATATGTGCATTAGAATTTACAAGTTAGAAGATAAATAACCATGACAAAGACATATTTGATCACAATTTCCATCTTGCACCTAATGATCAAATAAAACTTATGCCCCATTGAGAGAGAGAGAGAGAGAGAGAGAGAGAGAGAGAGAGACAGACAGACAGACAGAAAGAGATATGTCTTCATGATTGTAAATCTGTATTGTATTGTTCACTTACCTGATGACTGATCTTACTCATGTACAAGTGCAGTACCATATTCCATGATCAATTAATACCACTAGGTTTACTAAGCGATTCCATCTAGTGTTTTGTTGTCACTTCCATTATACAAGAATCACATGGCTTCATAGTGGTATCTACATGCTAATTATATGCTACTTCTGTATTCAGTCATTCCAAGCTGTCACCCGTTTGAGGTCAAGATTTGGCAGACCAGATCTGATTAGTGAGGCTACCAATATGGAAATGAGGCTATCCATGGGTATTATGAATACTGTACTATATAATGAAAGGAAATGCCAGGTGTGGTTACCCATGTGAATTCCTCAGCCAGTTACATCTTTTGAACTTGCCCATGGAACTGACAGCAATTTAAAGTAACATATAGCATGAGCACAGATCAAAAATCAATTGCCACCTAAGTACAGGAAGTGTATATGCACTTTTAAAAAAATTCTTATTTGTTGGGAATGGAGAGGTCATTATACTTGCAAAGAATAACATAGACAGCATGCAAAATGGCCATTCTTGGGATTTAATCTAAATGGAGTCTATATGGATATAACTATTGTGAATATTTAAACCCTGAAGGTGTATGGTATGTATTTTCATAGTTTACATTTACTGTTTCATTTATCAATGTTTTCCCTCTTTGACAAAAGCTTCAGCTAAACAGGTGCAATACAGTAAAAAAACAAAACAATCCCCCCTCAAAAAAAAACATGAGCTAAAATCTCTCTCACTTTCTCTCTCTCTCTCTCTCTCTCTCTCTCTCTCTCTCTCTCTCTCTCTCTCTCTCATATATTGGACCATATTTTATTTTGATCATGAGGTGCAAGAAGAAAAATGTGATGGAATACATATGCATCCCTCTTTCTGTTTCTCTCTTCCCCCAAAAACTGTGGAAAAAGCATTTTAGCATTCATGATGTGATTTCCTTATTGCTGATAATCTGAAATAGCATAAACTGATACTTTTAATATTTATGAAACTGGAAGTTATTATAATTTAATTCCACACAGCATTGCAAGTTTTTTTTAATCCTATCTGTAACTCACCAAATTTTCAGGTCATTGTCATTATATGTAGCTGAAAGTACACAATACATTTAAAATACTTTGTGTGAAACAAATTAGGTACTTTTAGTTACATTTAATGATTCTGACTGGAAAGGTTACTGAGTTACAGATAGGATAAAATTCACAATGCTATGTGGAACAAAGTGAAAAACACTATCGGAGGTATTGATCTGGCCTCGTCTTACACTCAGCATTGACCTATATATGGATGAAAGATGGAAAATTTGCCCAATTTGCTGATTCAACTTATACTCTGCATTGACTTATAGGCCGGCAAATACGGTACTGAGTGCTGTTACTTTATAACATTGCTAACATTAATGTAACCTGAATGCCAGTACTATTGATTACTGAGTGATGGTAAATTGGTGATTACCAGTAAGCATAATAAGATAACTGATACTTTTGGTTACTATTTCTTTGTGACTAGGTGTTGTGGTGACATCGGACACTTTTCATTACTGAATGATATTACTAGTAACATCGCTCGTCTGAGTGTAATATGACATCTGATACTTATTCTTCTTGTTTAAACCTGTGTAACATATACCGACCTGTGAAGACCTTGGACCTGGATCTGCTAGCAATGAATTCACAAGAATATCAGGTTCCACACTGTTGTGAGTTTGTTGCATGTTACTTCTCTGTTGTTGCCTTCTCACATGGGAACTGTTAGTGCCCAAGTTGAAGGTGAGAGTAATATACCCCACCAGACAACACAGTAGGGAACTTTTAGTGCCTGAGTCAAAATACCCCACCAGACAACACTGTAACAAACTGTTAGTTCACAAGTCAAAGGTAGGAGTAATATGTCCATCCAGACAACACTGTAGTGAACTGTTAGTGCCAGAGCTGAGGGCAAAAGTAATATCAACCAGACAACATTATAGAGAACATTTTCCAATGGAGAAGGCAATAATAAGTTTAATATTTCACATGCCATAACATCATGTTGTGAATTTGGAGCACAGCAGTATTGCCTGAGGGAACAGGTGTGATGACCTTAAGCTAGCAATATCAAGAGTCAAGGGGAAATGTGTAGTCTTCAAATAAATAAGGTGGTTGAAAATTCAAATTTGAGAATATTTGATGTATTTAACACAAGTAATACATGATCAACAATTTTATATTATGTATTAATGTCTTTTTCAGTTTTATGTTGTATATTCATGTCTATTTCAGTTTCTGCTGATTGAGTACTTACAGAACCCACCCTTTTCAAGTGCCTGTAATCTCTACCTATGCAAGTCTTCATTGCTGTAACAAGCATCCGGAGTTTTTCCATGGTTTTTTATATGTGGTGAGTACTTTGTATATTTATATGTTTTTTGTGTGTGACATGATGCTAAAAGATATGTGCAACAGTTTACTTCATATAGTGTTATGTATATTTAATTTGTATTGGGTGATTAACCTTTGTCCATAATTGAGGGTAGGAATCAGGCCTACCTAACTAATGTCTTTTTTTTTTAAAGCAACGTATTATGTAGCTGATATTTGTCTATGATTGTATATTGTGTATTAAGATAATTATCATTTGGAGGGACATGTTTATGTGGCCTATTGATCTTGGAAGTTTCAGGAAGGGATCTTGTGTATGAATTTGATGGGAAAATGACCCTCATCATGGTTTGGTTGTTGTCATAGTTATCTTTTTTAGGCAAAAAAAACCCCATGTGCTTCTGGTTTGCCAACCATCCCTGTTTCTGACTGCTGACCCAAGTACCTTTTTCCCCCCATGGTAAAATATTTTTAAAACATTTAAAAATATCGTGACATTGATTTAGTACATCTAATTGAGGCAGTTTTTCCCAGTACTTTGAACCCTGAGTATGTTATATATACTAATCATTATGTCTTTTTGTTTTTAAAAACCTACCTTAGCTACCCTAATTTTAAAACTAGTACAATAGTTTTAAATTTCAGCCTAAGGGAGAAGTAAACAGAAATTCATTGTTCCAGTCTTAACATCAGTCTTCAGAGGAATCAGCATTGTGTTTCAGTTAGTATTTGAGAGGATTTATTTATTTAATATTAACTGGAAATACAAAGTGCTCAATAATACTTTCTGACTAGGTTACAAAGTCACTATTTTTGGGATTATTGTGAATTCATTTAGATACAGTTTGGATTATATCAAGACTGTTAGCACATCAACACTTTTCCAGCCTATTGGGTAGACCAGAACTGATATGGAACACCACTGGATTTCATTTTGAATACTCGATGTTTTTAGATTAGTGATAGAACTTCTAAGGCTGTTTGGTATTTAATTCACCATAATGTAGTTCTTTTTATGGGACACGGGAGCTTCTCAGTCTTTTATTATCAGGTACTTTGCCTTTGAGAAGTCTTCGTCTAGTGAAAGTGTTCTTATTCAGGGAATAGAGCACAGCTTTGTTAATGTTCCTTTCCAATGTGTAAATTTGTCATTGTTAAGTGAGTATTACTTACAGAGTCCAAGCTCAGTCTGCATATGCACCCACATATGGCAGTGAGGTCGGGGAAAAAGAGTCGGATGATATTCAAGACGACTTGACCATGACAATTTACTAGACGATCGAGGATTTCAGAACTTTATCAGACATGGACGGTGAATGCTGGGACTTTGTGCTAAATGACATTAGCATTTATTCATTTTTTATTTCTTTTATTCAGAACTTTTTAACCCATTTGTTTTATTTTCTTTACATTTTGATATGAATAAACTCAAAAGTCAGGCAACCAATTCTTGTTAACCATGTGTGCGTTCACAATAATTCCATGTGCAATTCCTTTGAGGAATATTAAAATTAAAACTATAGTAAAAGCTTTAATCAATTCTTTACACTTTTTGGCCATCCCAGATCTCTTTGATCAAGGGTCAAATTTTATGTCTGGAATTTTTTAGCAGGTTATGCTAGAATTACGCATCAAACAGTTTAAGTCTTCTGCCTATTGTTATGTATATTGAATTTGTATTATTTGGTTGGCTTTCTATATGATTATATGTTATGTATATCTGTAGTTTTTAATTGACCTTTTTACAGAATCAAGTTAATGGTGTATCTGACCAGGAACATTTGTTTTGTAGACAATATAATAAATAGCTAATATTTTTCAATGACTATGGATTGAATATTCATATGATGTTTACTTCAATCTGACTTTAAGATATAGTCTTGATTCTAACCTTAGAAACTTCCAGAATGGAAATTTCCCATTAAGTTGACACTATTTCCAGAAAATGGCTAGGTCAAATAGAGGAGTATATAATAATAATAATGAGGACTTTGTATAGCGCCTAATCTTTAGAAGCTCTAAGCGCTTTACAACATTTGACAACACTTAAAAAACATATATAATGATATGATTACAAAATTAAAAACAAACACCACGAAAGTAGAAACAGAAATATGCTGTAAATATTTAAGGCAAGGATACATTATTAGGTCTTTAAGTCTGTTCTTGCAGTTGAAATAGGTGAGTTTTAAGAGCGCTCTTGAATGAGATCACTGTGTCTTTGTGTCTGAGTGCAGTGGGCAATTCATTCCACGTTGCTGGGCCCTGGTATGCAAAAGAGCGTTGTCCATATGATTTCATCTTCATAGTGGGAATGATGAGAATACGAGTGTCAGAAGAGGAGCGTAAGCATCTTGCAGGTGTGTACACATGGGTGAGGTCAGATAGGTATGTTGGACTGGAGCCCGTCAGTGAAACGTAGCACAGAGAACAAATTTTGTGTTTAATTCTGGATCGAATGGATAGCCAGTGTAGGGTGCAGAGCAGGGGAGAGGCGTGCTCTGATCGTGGTACTCTAAGGATGATTCGAGCAGCTGTATTTTGAACTTTTTGAAGTTTCTGAAGTAGATATTGAGACGAACTAGACAGAATTGAGTTACAATAGTCCAGTCTTGAAAGTACTAAGGAACACACAAGTGTTTTAGTGGCATCAAATGAAAGATACTTGCGAATGGAGCTGATTCGTCTCAGCTCAAGATATGCAGCCTTGCATATGTTCATGACATGTTGGTGCAACGAGAGAGTACTGTCGAGAGTGACACCTAGGTTTCGTACTGACTGTGAATTTAATGTTGGTGTTGCTGATATTTATTGTCTGAGGTAAAGGATGTGAATGAGAAAGTCTTTGTGTTGTAATCAGGATGGCTTCAGTTTTATCATCATTCATCTGCAGCTTGTTACATGTCATAATCTTGTTTACTTAAGAATTATTCAAATTGCCTTAACATCTGAAGCAGAATCAGTCTTATCGTTGTGTTAAGTTTTTAATTTGTTGGATTTTGTTTATTTATTCAATATATTATTCACTGAAATTACAAAGTGCTCAATAATATTCTTGGACTAACAGGTAAATTTAGAATTATAGCAAATTCAGACAAGGAAATTTTGGATTATATTATTGTGGTACATCAAAGACTTTTAACACTTCACCTTATTCCATGCCATTAGCACATTAACACATTCAAGACTACAAGCACATCAACACATTCAGTATTAGAATTTACTTGGAAAACCACCAGAATTCAGTTGGAATTTCATACATTTGGACTTGTGGTATAACCTTTAGAACTATTTGGGATTTAATTCACAATATTCTAAGTTCTTTTGAAATTTTGACTTTGTATTCTAAGGAAATAAATTATTTATTGAATGTTACAAAACTTTCTTCTTACAGAATTTTTAACTTTTTTCTGTTACTTAGTTTAAGACCATGGAGTTGTAACACTGCCACCCTGAAAGTTGAGGAGCTTTAGAAAGAGCTCATTAAACTTTGAAGAATTTTATTTGATTATATTGCTTTGATACAGGAAAAGTTTGTGACAATGGTGTTCATTTGGTTTTGTTTGCTGTTTGGGAATCAGTTCAAAGAATCATTAGGTTTTGGTTCATTTGAACTTTCTTTTGGACATAATGTCCATGGACCATTGAAGTTTTTAAAAGAGGAGCTTCTTTTAACCAAAGATTCAGAGATTAATCTTCTTGTTTATGTCTCTGATTTCAAAATACAAGTTGTGAAGTAGCAAGAACTTACCTTCACTTTACTCAGTCAAAAATTATATTACGATATTACGATACAAATTGAGGAAAGAAGTTTTCAGCCTGGCGATAGAGTTCTGGCTCTCTTGCCCATTATGATCTCAAAATCCTCATGAGCTTTAGTATTATGGGCCTTATACAGTTGAAAAGAAGTGAGTGACTTAAATTATATCAACAGCACTTCTGGGAGGTGAAAGCGAAAACAACTTTATCATGTACATAAGTTAAACAAGCATGTTGAGAAAATAAAATTCGGTATTTTCTGGAGTTAGATTTCATAGAACCAATTAAAAGTGACTGGAGTTCACCGTGTATTGTTGTGCCAAAACTAGATAATACATTCTTCATGTGAACTGACTACAGAAAAGTGAACAGTATGACCAAAACAGATTAATTTCCATTGCTAAAATTCAATGACTGCATTAATTAAATTGGAAATGTAAAATATGTCACACAATTTGACTGCTTGAAAGGATCCTGGCAAATTCCTCTCACTGAAAGAGCAAAGGAAATTTCTGCATTCATAACTCTTCAACTTAAATGCTTATGTGGAAAGCATATGAGATAAAGTAGACTTTTTAGGCCTCCTCCCCATGTCCCTTAAAAAGTAAAAAGTCAAACATTTTTTAAAATTGTGTTCATAGTGTTGTTTATGAGATTTTGTTGAATCAATGCCCATATGAAATCATAAATGAAGGTCACATCTTGTACATAAAAGAATTATTATCGCCCCAGATCACAATCCTGAGAAAAGGTGTGGAGGATGTGCGATGAAAACTGGTGCCAATTTGCCATGTTGAGTCGGGATTTTAGCTGGTAGCTCTTGTTTGTTATAACTTTCAATCTGGAGTTAAATTAAAATTGTTACAAATTTAAGTTTCATGATACATAAGTTACTTCCTCAACAAAAATCTTTAAACTCCTAAATCATTTTCTCAACTTTAACTTTGTGAAAAACTGCTAGATTTGTATCAGATCTTTCACTTAAAATCTAAGTAATATCGTGTTTGCTTTATGAAATTATTATTTAAATTTTACTTTAATCCATTCTTTGAGGATTTCATGATGTATACATATGTTTCATGATATAAACATGTTTCAGCATTCAAGTTGTATATATATGTTTCATGATGTATATTCATGTGTTTCATGATGTATATTGTACATGCAGTGTTTCATGATTAATGTTTTTAATGATGTGAATTGTACATACTGTGCAGTGTTTAATGATGTATATTGTACATGCAGTGTTTAATGATGTAATATGTACATGCATTGTTTAATGGTTTATATTGTACATGCAGTGTTTCATGATTAATGTGTTTAATGATGTAAATTGTACATACTGTACAGTGTTTAATGGTGTATATTGTACATGCAGTGTTTATTGGTGTATAGTGTACATGCAGTGTTTCATAATTAATGTGTTTAATGATGTAAATTGTACATATTGTACAGTGTTTAATGATTTATATTGTACATGCAATTTAATGGTGTATAGTTTACATGCAGTGTTTTATGAAGTATATTGTACATGCAGTGTTTAATGATGTGTACTGTATGTGCAGTGTTGCATGATGTATGGTGTACATGCAGTGTTTCATGATGGATACTGTACATGCAGTGCATAATGATGTATACTGTACATGCAGTGTTTAATGATGTATATTGTACAGGCAGTGTTTCATGATATATTTATTGTACAGGCAGTGTTTCATGATATATACATGTTTCATGAAACATGATTGACATTACTTTGTGAATTAGAAATATGCATAAATCATGAAACACATGTACATCAGGAAACAAATATGCATCGATCAGGAAAAACACATACTTTCTGTAGTCACTCATAAGTTGTGTCAAACTTAAAACAACAAAGTTCCTATGATCTGCTGTAGCATAATGTGCCTGCAGATTAGGGTCAATATTGTTTGTTCTACTGATTACTCCTAACAAACTGCACAGACCCAGATTTGCCAGAACCAACAGATCTAAGTCTGTGTAGTTTGCAGTTGGATTAGTCTTATAAGCGAGTACATACTGTATTGTTATGAGTCTGTGCTCTTAAAATAGGTAACAGAAAAGAGTGAAGACAACAAGCTTTGTAAAATTTAACAAATAATTTATTTCCGTAGAATACAAAGTGAAAAATAATAAAAAGAACTTAACGGTTTTGCGAATTAGATCCAAAAATAATCCAAGAATTAAAGACACAAGTCCTAGTAATAAAAAGTCCTGAATAAAATTCAGTTCAAGTCCTGAAGAGATTTAAAATTGAAGGCAATGACATGTCTGTTATGGCCTGCATCATACTGATGTGTCAACAGTCTCTTGTTGAATCACAGAAATATTATTCCAGGTTTGAATTCAGTATAAATTCCAATGAATGTCTTTGTCGAAGAATTTTGTCAGAACACTTTTATATTTCCAGAGAAAATAATCACTTGAAATCAGTAATTTGAAGAAAATAAAATTCAGCCCAAACTGTTCACAACATAATGATTTAAAGTGCCAGATGTTAAAGCACAGCTGGTAAAATTCTTACAGTCACAAGATAATATAATTCTCTGTTTGACCTCGGGTCACAAATTAGCATTTTCTAAAAGCAACCATTATTTAATGTAAAATAACTTTCTAGCATGATTTAATGAGCCTTGTTTTTTTTAAAACATAATACCCTATAAAATTCACTTTGGAAATCCCAAAACTCTGACCCAAATCAACATGTTTGCCTGCATAATAATTTGGTCAATGAACTCATACCCATAGAGGATAATGAAGCTATTATTAGTTGTTTACATCAATGAAATAAAAAAAAAATTTTAAAAAGTCAATCAGGTAAAACAGAACTGAACTCAATTTTGGACAAGGTCAAATCCAGTAAACAATGTTACATTACAATAACATGTAATGGAATAAAAAAAAAATTAAAACTAACAGACAAATAATTAAATTAAATATACATAACAGTATGTATATTAGGGATCCTGAATTGACTATTTTCTTGACATGGCCAACACTGGTCAAAGGTTTTGACTGGATTATACTGTGAGCTACTTGGAATTAATCATTGTTTATCTCAGATTATATCAAACTGTCTTTGTTTATCTATTGAAGTGTCAAATAAAACACCTTAACAAAGTAAAATTATAAGTGGTTAGGTTTACATGTTTGGCATTATTGGACAATCAGTACGGGTGTTGTTCACTTATTTTGTAACTCAGTAAGAGTTAAACAGGTTGCAGTGAGCAAGTTAAACAGGTGAAAATGCACAGCTTGACTCTTTAGGTAACACTAGTGTGGTAAATTTCAAAGATCAGCATAAAGATATTTGTTTGCTTCTCACGATCACTCCTGCAAATGGAAAAAGCAGTCAATAATGGATCTCATTGCCTTTGGATCTATGTTATAGACATTTCAGTAATTAGTCCATAATTCCATGCGTTCCTTTAACAATTTGGTGGTATGGCAGCATGGACATGACCTTTTGAACAAAATATGTATAGCCTTAGTCATAATTATAAAGAATAAAGACACAGTGAGCAACAACTGACTTTTGTTGTCTTCCTGCAGTGTGTGCTTGGGGACCTCAGCAAAAAGAAGCTTTACTATCAGACTCAAGTGAAAATGTTTGTCAAATTGTGTGATATGTATTTTGATTGTAGCAAGTCATCTTGTTGTCAAAATGAAAATAATGGTATAACGGTAGAGTGGCATAAAATGCTGTTGTTGTGTGAAGTTCTGTTGCATAGTTTTTTTTAAGAAAAAGTTTAAATAGATTGGTAGAAAACTATTACTGGCATGGAAGGATGATGTAATAACTGAAGCCACAGCTGTTGTTGTTGTTGTTTTGAGTTTGATGCCATGTTTCAGCACATGATAGGCTCTACTTGGTGGGTCAGTATATCTGGTGGAGGAAGAACCTGGAAAAATTCTGGGAAGAGCCACCAACCCATAGTAAGCTATTGGTAAGCTTTCTCACATACCCATGCTGGCTGAGCCCGAGACTTGAACCCATGCAGACATAGGTTAAATTTTGGTGATATGTAAAGGCTAGTACCTTAGATCAATTGGCAATCTGGGGTCCTAAAGCAGCAGCTAATTTGGAACTAAAAACAGATGTATTTTCTGGTATATTTAATAATTAAGTACACAGTCTATGTTATCTTATTTGTTACACTAATTATACGGCCTATGAATGTTGCTATAGTAATTTGCACAGATCTGGCTGCAGTGTTGGTCTCAGGAATAATACATGAAAAGAAACATCATGTGTACTAATTAAGTACGATGTGCATGGGCATCTCCTAACAAATGTAATACCCATGTACGTTTGATAATTTCATCACATAAACAGTGATCAGGTGGAAATGCAATCTCTTCCAATGTGTGAATCTCTTCCTATCCTTGAATCTCTTCAGTGGATGAATCTGTTCCAGTGTGTGAATCAATTATGCATCAGTCTCTTCCAATGCATGATTATCTCATCCAATACATGATTATCTCTTCCAGTGTGTGATTACCTCTTCCAGTGCATGAATCTTTTCAATGAATCTCTTCCAATGCATGAATCTCTTCAATGAATCTCTTCCAGTGCAAGAATCTTTTCAATAAATCTCTTCCAGTGCATGAATCTCTTCACTGAATCTCTTTCAATGCATGAATATCTTCCAGTGCATGAATCCCTTCAATGAATCTCTTTCAAATGCATGAATCTTTTCAAAGAATCTCTTCCAATGCATGAATCTCTTCCAATGCATGAATCTCTTAAATGAATCTCTTCCAATGTGTGAATCTCTTCCTATCCTTGAATCTCATCGGTGAATGAATCTGTAACAGTGTGTGAATCAATTATGCATCAGTCTCTTCCAATGCATGATTATCTCGTCCAATGCCTGATTATCTCTTCCAGTGTGTGATTACCTCTTCTAATGCAAGAATCTCTTACAATGCATGAATCTTTTCAATGAATCTCTTCCAATGCATGAATCTCTTCAATGAATCTCTTCCAATGCATGAATCTCTTCAGTGGATCTCTTCCAATGCAAAAATCTTTTCAATGAATCTCTTCCAATGCATGAATCTCTTCAATGAATCTCTTCTAATGCATGAATCTTTTCAATGAATCTCTTCCAATACATGAATCTCTTCACTGAATCTCTTCCAGTGCATGAATCTCTTAAATGAATCTCTTCCAATGCATGAATCTCTTCCATTTGTGATCAGAAGAATAAACATAAGTCTTCAATTTCTTTTCAGAATGTTGTTCAGAAACAAGGCCAATTTTGAACCTACCAGGCATATTCCATCCAGGTCTTTAACTACAGTGGTAATGTCCAAAGCATGATGGTAAAATACCAAAGATAGTCAGTGATTACCAGACAGACACTTCATTTCAACAGCCATTTTATTTATGTTTATATAGATTGGATTGGACTGTTTGAAAACAGAAAGTCAGAATGTACTAGAAGAGATTAAACACAAACAAAAGTATTTGTGATGTGAGAGTTTTAATTTGGATGAAGTACTGGTAATCAAATGAGTATTTTGTGCATCATGTTTTTTGTGCATGGTTTCATCAGACATTGATAAAATTGTGTGGAAAACTCATTTTGTATGGTACTTTTTCAATGTAGTAGCGTTAAAGTTAATAAGTCTTGTGATTAATTATGAATGTTTTTTATAGTTTGTATTTTATTTGATATGTATTTCTGCTGTGTATACTTTTCAACTTTTCATGTGTCTTGCAAGGTCTATTCTTGAAGTGAAAAATTAGAGGGGAAATCCCTTGTGCATCAATTTAAATAAAAAAATGGGGTGAACTTTTCTGAATTATAAGATGGAATTAATGAAAAAAAAGGTAGGGCTTGAAAATAGAATGCACAATTTTCGTGCATTCATTTGCTTTTTATGCAAGATTGTTTTATTAATACTATCATGAATTCTACAAGTACATACTCTAAAATAGATCCTGCTCTTGTCTGAGGGATGATGTAATTTAAGTGCCTGCAGTTTTGCTTCCATATTATGCCATCTTGTGTATTCTACCTGCATGTACTGTATTTGTTGGTGTATTATTAATGTGTACCCAAAATTATAAATGCGTACACAGATATAAACAGCATTTACTCTGATCTACTGTTGCATAATACACGTCTACACTATTATCAATGATAAATCTGGGTTGCTGTTATTTGCAGTTGAACGGGATGTATCCACAGGTAAATATGGTCATTTATATTTTGTATAATCACATAGTGTCAGAATCTGTGTGCCTGGATCTCTGTTTTTTTCCAGTACATCAGTATAATTTAATTTTACGGTGTTCGTAACAATTTGCAGACAAAATAAACAATAAAAATTACCAGAAATAAAATGAATCAGCCACACAGTGTACCAAAATTAGAGAAAATTTAGTTGTACTGGTTATTAACAGGCACACGGGTCACTGGATAAAAGGACAGATTATGATATTGTGTATCTTTTCAAGTGTACATGTTGGATCTGATATTTTTTATGTGGATTAGGAGTTTGCACTGTCGCTTTTTTAGTACTTTCATAAAATTGTTGTTGAATGTTCTGTTTAATTATAGCGCCATGGCTGTTACTGCCATGCAAGATTAGTAAGATTAAATGGGAAAGGATTATAACTTGCAGTTAGTACAAAGAGGCATGTGGTCAGTGTCTTCAACTTGTCTGTTACATGACTGCCTTTCTATCAATTAGTATTTTGACTATGACAAATGTTCTCTCTACAAAAGATAATTAAGTCTTGGCGTTGGCAGATGAAAACTGCTCAGCATTGTTTTACACTCTTGTATTCAGAGGTTGTCTATTACTTATACTGATCTGAATAGGATCAGAAACTAAGTGATTTAACACTGGCTTCCTGGGCATAGTAGTGCATGCAGGCTAAATGACAAGGCAGGATTTTAGGTTACCTACACAAGCAGTGTCCATCAATCACCCTTTTGGATGTACATCATCACCTTCTTTACCAATTTCAGCAGCCACTGAAAATGATTTGCTGAGTGAACAACTCCCTCACAGATTCCAATGATTTTCCAATCCTGTATTAAATGTCATACAGTCTGGTATTGTGTAACAGTGCTAGGCATTCCATTTGAATGATATCCAGTTCACTATATTGTAGTTTTAACAAGGATGAGGATGACAATGACAATGATGGTGATGATAATAATACATACTATAATTATAAAGGGAAACTCATTAAGTTAAGTTAATTAATAGATCTAATTGACCTAATTATGCCCTCAACAAAATTAGAGTCCATACAAACATGTAGAGTTTAAAAATAGTCATGCACTCAACCGATCACACACAGGCATGCATCAGACTTGAACTATTAAGCCAATGTCACAGACTTGTGCATATGTCTGATGAATCAACAGAAACAATATCTAAATTGTTCCCATTCAAGACATTGTGTGTGTAAAAAGTAGTCTCATTAAAATCAAGATCTCAGATGTAATGCAGATCTGTTGGATGCTGATATGAGGTTAAGTTAGTGTTGACCTTTAGATTATTCAGTCATATTACTGCTTTCACATTTATAAAAGTAGATTTACCAATCAAATTGCTGCTTTCACATTTATAAAAGTAGATTTACCAATCAAATTGCTGCTTTCACATTTATAAAAGTAGATTTACCAATCAATTGTTGCTTTCATATTTATAAAAGTAGATTTACCAATCAGTTGCTGTTTTCAAGTTTATAAAAGTAGATATACCAATCAAATTGATGCTTTCACATTTATAAAAGTAGATTTACCAATCAATTGCTGCTTTCACATTTATAAAAGTAGATTTACCAATCAGATTGCTGCTTTCTCTTTAATTCAACTCATAAAAATTTGAGAATATTTTTAAAAAGATGACTGTTACATATGAATAGCATAAGAGTGCTTTCCTTATTTGCTATTTATAGCAACTGTATATGACCTACGTCCAAGAAAACAGACTGGGTTTCTTCATATTATGAACGTTGCCTCACAGATTAATGATATTGATAAGTTAGTCAGCAGACCAGTCTTTACTTTTAAAGAAAATGGCACCAGATGTTTAGTGAAATGCTTTACTATGTGAGTTGTTGATGTTATATGAAGGGAAACGTTAGAGCAGATGGATCTTTTCAAACTTCAGAACATATCAGATCAGAGTAAAGGACAAATCAACACTGCTTTACAAACTTTAAATGAAAAAATACGAGAATAATGTAATACATCCTGTTGAGCGTATGATCATGCTCATTGCAGAATTCCATTTCATGATCATTCGGCAAAAGTTACCCATGTAAACTAGTTACTGAGTGCTGAACATAAATAATTTTTCAGTATATTTTGTGTTTGTATTCTGGTTCTAATCTATATGGATTTTGTGACAAGAATTTTGACCACCTGCAGAACCAGGTTAGTAGCAAAAATAAATGTATCTTTTTGATACATGCTGTATTCTGGCATGTAATATATAGATTACAATTTTACACCCAAATTATGCTTTTTGGCCACTTGTAATGTAATAATTATGCTTATACCTCTCATGGGTTTGGCATGTATGTATTATGTTAAGGTGTTTAGCTCCAACTTTCAAGGTGAAATATTAAGGTGGTTTGCTTCAACTTTCAATGTGAAATATTAAGTCATTTTTGCTCCAACTTGCAGTGAGAAATGTTAGGCAGATTTGGTCTCTCTCTCAGGGTGAAATATTAGGTGATTAGTTCTGTCTTGTAGCACATTATAGATTGGATGACTACAAATTTGAATGAGATGAACTTTATCAGCAGTGTATTTAAAATATTTCTCTGATGAAACAATCTTATCAGTGTGAGTTAATTTAATTTGCATGATGAAAATTAGAACCATTTTTAATCATTATGAAATAGCAAACAGGAAATACATTAAAGAAAGGGAAGCAAGTTCCTACATCTTGACTATGATATTTTCAGCACCTGCCAGTACAGTTCAATTTCATTTCATGATTAACTCTAATGAATTTTGCAGATCAGTGCAGGATAAGTAAAAAAAGAAAAGACTCCTTAAATAAACTGATAATTCAAAATGAAATTTTGTCTCAAAAATATTATTTTTGATAATACAAATTTGAATTTCTTTTGTTTTTATCTCATTTCTTTGTAGTACATTTCAGACTTTAACTATTGATGAAGTGAGTGTACTGCTTCCCCAGAGCTCAAATCTTAATTCAGTTAATATCTTGAACACCTTGATCCATTAAGTACATCTGATGAAAATGTCTCAGAAAAAAACTGATTTTTTTAAACTGATACTTTTCGTGCATTTAGAACAGGCTGGAGTTAATGATGTTCAAAAGTGTTTTGAAGATCAAAGAGGTAGATAAGTGCAAGTTATACTTCTGTCAGAAGAGGAAGAGATTAATGAAATGAAAACATTGGCAGATAAGATTTTGAAAATCTGATGTTTTATACAGGCCATGAACGTTGGCATCAGTAAATGGTAATAAAAATATAAAAACCTTTAAGAATTTTAGATTTACTGTGAAATAATCTATGGCAGCAGCAGTTTGCCTTTTTCTGATAATGTTTTATCCTTGGTTGCATTGATATTTTGTCTGATTTGATATCAGGCAAATTTGTAGTAGAAGAAACTATTTTCTTGAAATAAAAACAAATTTCAGCAATGAAACATTATCATTTTCTCTTTTCTGTTTTCTAATTAAATAAAATTGCAATTAAAAGTTAAATTATTAAAAATTACGAAAATTTAACTGGAGTTAAAAGCAAATACTGCTATTCATCATTTTTTTATTCCCCCCCCCCAAAAAAAACTCCACCCCTAGCAAACTTGGGATTTGAAACCAATGTTTTATTTGTCCCATTGTAGCATCATGCCATATAATTGCCATCACTGGGTGGCTGAAACAGAGTGTTGGATCAAGATAGGGTTAATATGCATGAAACTTGTTTTGGGACCATCACCTCTACTCTCCTGGTAGCTTCATGAAGACTCTGAAATGTTTGTCCTCGTATACATTTGCACAGAATCATACCATATATGATCACCCTTGCTAAATAGTCATCATAGACATAGTTTCGGTTATAAGATTGAATACATATTGCCTAGAAATTTGTGAATTGTGATCCTCGGAGCCTCCTTTCCATGTGGCAGTATCTGTAGCCTTCATACCCTTATGGCTTTCTTGTAAGTCAGGTCCAGTTGCAAACAACATAGAACCAATCTGCTGTCACATAATGCGCTGGCAGGACAAGGTATTTGTTGTTTGATCAAACTTTGCATTACTTATTCCTTCTGTAACAAAGAAATCTATTGGTTCTGGGGTCTAAAAATTAAATAAGCCTAAAAAAAAAATGGTGTCTGCACATTAAGTTCATTCAAGATAGCATATCTTTGACTAAAGGTCTGAGTCATCCAGACCTGTTAGACATCAATCCCAGAGATGAACTATTAGTGCCGTGATAGAGGACTATATGTCCCATTCATGGTACTCTTGTTCAAGATGGCAGCATCTGAAGCAAGTCTTTGCTTTTTGTTAAACCTATAAACTGTACTTTGCAAAAATGATCCTTTGCACCAAAGACACTAAAATACTAGCTATTCACTTGTTTTCTTGGCAGAGAGGCTCAAATTGTTTTCCAAAAACTTGAATGAGTTGTTGTGATTAGCTTGCACATGATACCATTAATAAAAAGCCAGAAATATTTAGCATTTTTTTAATGTTGCATGGTGAGATTGATTAATAAAACAAAAGTAAAATTTGCACAATCTGTGCAACACCTTTGCCAGTACCACATTTTGTACATAAAAGTTTTGTGCAACAGTAAAACGGTGGCCTGGAGGCTTTAAATCTTAAATGTAAAGTCACTGGGTAATAGTTGTTTTTTTCAATCAAAAACTTCAATTGTTTTTTTTTGTTATTTTTAACCTAAAACTAAAGTGGTTGGGAATTAGTTGATTTTTAACTCCAGGTGAAGGTATACATATGAAAGTCACTGGGTTGTAGTTGTTTTTGGATAGTAGTTGTTTTTGGATAGTTGTTTTTAATCTCCAGATGAAGGTATGCAAACTAAAGTCACCAGGCAATATTTCTTTGATTTTAATCTCACTCAAAGGTGGTTGTGTCATAGTTGTTTTTAATCTAAAATTAAAGTCATTTGGTAGATGTGTTTAATCAGTGCTTAACAGTTGTACCCATGCAAGAGATTAGTTACAGAACAAAGAAATGGAAATAGATTTTCTATTACAGAATATTTTTGCATCAAATCCTTTGTAAACTTGAATAGATATATTAGTATCCAGAGTGTGTATCATAATCTTTATATTTTGAGTAATAAAAATTGCTTGCATGTTAACTTTGTGTGTGAATTGTTATATTTGTTGTGGTATTTTTTTAATGAAAAAACAAAATGTAAGTATATTGGGTAAGTACTGTGCAGTGCTTTCATCGAATGTTAATAATGACAAGTTTTACACCCTTTAAATATAAATACTTAGTTGTTGTGACTTTTTATTTTACAAATCTTTGCTCATAGGTCTGATGTTTAATTTAAAAATATAACACTGGAACAAGCTAATATGAAACTCTTATTTTAATGAATATTTTTGGTTCATGCAGATGGTACAAATAAATGCATAAATGTCACATTAGGTTTGTGATGTAACAAACTGCATAACTACATAAAACATGTGATGACTACAGTACCTGTTAAATGTTCTTGAGAACTGACAAAGAAAGGAAAGACAGTATCTACATTTGAAAACTGACCTTAAAAATAATGATAAATAGATAAATAGAGAAATAGAGAAAATATGTTCTAAAGTATATAATAATGAAGAAATAAAAAACAACATTGGCAAATTTGTCAACAGAAAGGCTGTTATGCTTACAAGAGCTTAATTGTATGATTACCATATGTGCTCACATGTTTGTAGGATCTAGCTGTGTACAGCATAGATGGAAATCAGCCATGGCATAATGGACAGTAGATTTGGCTCTGTGTAGTTGGTTAGGATTAATAAGTAGACATTGATCCTGATCTGCTAGTGTCTTATATGATGGCAGATCTGGGTGTGTAGATTTATTGTTTCACGTACATTTTCTTGGTTTAGATTTAAAATTCTTAATAGCAATGACAACAGTAAGAAATTTGAATGATCCCTATGGGAAGTAAACGATTTTCAAAAGCTTAATGGGGTGGATTTGAAATACAGGCTGTGATTTGCTTCATGTTCTGTAATAAATTTAATAAGCGTAAGTGTAGAAATTCACTGATGTCATGGTATGATTCAAACTCCATTCAGATTATGTAATTGGAGCTGTTGGATCATAGAGATACTAAGGGAGACAACTCTTTCTTTTCATTGAAAATGGGAATGAACAAAAGGTGAGTTAGAATTAAAGATAGTGAAATTTTATTTTGCCCAAATGTATGACAAATATTTGTTTACAGACATGATGATAATGCTTTTAGCATGAGACAAATAAAATGTGTATAGTCATTAATAGAAGAATGGTAGCGGACATTTGTATTTATTACTGACATGTTTTTTAGATTGCATGCTTGTCATACAAAAATATTGATAACCAATACATAATTGGAATATCCTGAAGTTTTCTCATTAAAACATGTCCACTTCCAGCAACAACAAAATTTTGACTTGACAGATGTTTTAGTGCATCAATTAACCATGTTTTACAGTGCACTTAAACACGAGATGTAGAGTGCAGCATGTTTTTTTTCTAAATGCAAAATATATTGATCAGTCAGTTAGGTTTAATGGTAATTTATATATTATTGAAAAGAGCAGGAAAATTTACAACCAATTGTTACAACTATTTGCTAGTATATTATGGGGTTCATTCTAAGCCAAGAAGAGTTGCCTCCCTTAGTCCACATTATTTATTTTTTTTTTTTTAATTTTTTTTATAATAAATATTTTCTACAACTGTTAAACAATCCTCTTTGAATTTTAGAAGTTCCAAACAAATGCTGACTATGATGCAACCTTTCTGCCATAAGCCAAGCAATTTAGAGACCTGAAGGTAAGGGGATGTGCTTTCTTTTTTCATTCTTTCTTTCTTACTTTTAGCAGTCAGTTTGAAATTGAAATATATTGGTGGTTCGGTGTGATTTTTCAATGCTTTTTTAGTATCTTCACTGCTTTAAAGACACATAGCAAGTTGTCATCACCATCATCATATAATTATCATCATAATCACTATTACCATTGCCACAGTCATCACCACTACCACCAGATTTTTTTATGAGGCAGCACAATAAATATTATTTTGAATGAGACCAGAACAATCTGACCAACAAAACAAAAATGGGTTGATAATTGTATAATGCATGTCCAGTACTGCTACCATGTGGTTATACTCTCTGATACTGTATGAACATTTCCTGGTTTGTAGGATGCTGTGGTCAGAAATGAGGTATACAGCTAAATCCTTTCTTTTCATAGGCATCATTTTACATTGATTTTCAATTGTACACAAATGCATCATGGATATGCCAAATTGAGTGTGGATAGGAATGTTTGATTTCTTCAAAGTTGATCCTTTTTCAGGGTTAGCAACAATCAGAGTAACAGCACAGAATGGGTCATGTAAAATTCTTATGAAATCTGTCTTATAAAGGACATCACATAAATTACCACCCCCCCCTCCCCACCCCACTGCTAGCTTTAACATGAAGAATAGACCTGATTTGCCTTCCTGTATCTTGTAAGATGTGATTCATGGAGAATAGACCTGATTTGCATTGCTGTATCTTGTAAGATGTTATTCATGGAGGCATGTGTTTTGGCAGTGAAATGCAATCCATGATTATGTTCCAGCTGAGGTCCTGGAGTTTTTTAAAAGAATGGATTTATATAAAAAAAAAAAAGGCCACTTTGTATTTTGAAGGATTTTACACTGTTTGCCATTATCATTGTTTTGAATGCCTTTTAAGGGATACCTAAATTTACTCCACAGCATTGTTCTGATATTCTGTTAAACCCCTTACATACTTACATTCATGAATACATATGTACATGGTCTTGAAGGAACACGTTAATGAAACCTGTTCTTTTAAGTTGTCAGATTTAACATGTATATAAAGGACACTTGTCCATCAGGGACAGAATTTTGTGGTCCGTTGGGTGCACTCTACAGAGAAATAAAAGTATTCATTTTCACGATTCCTGATTAGTGAAGACAGTCAAGATCTTGCTACATTTATATGCATCCAGGCAAACGTGTGTTAAAGGTAATTTAAGGTAATAGACTACTGTATTTTCTGTACATATTCTGAAACTCTTTGTTTAAGGACACCAGGGTTTGTTATTGATGTTTTTTCTGTTGCTCTTCAATGGTAGAGAATAATTACTTTTTAGCCCAAAAATATCTTAAAATATTATAGTTACATTCAATGTCCAAAAATAAATGACAGGTAATATGTATGATCTAAATTGTTGAAAAATAACTTTTCATTAGCTCATTGACACTGATATAATGAACAACATTTGTTTAAAATTGTTACTTGCCTGCTGATTAAAAGTTTCAATGATAAAAACAGAAGAAGAATATGCCACCCTTCGTTAAAGGAGAAAACTGTTAAATTGTAAGTCATCATCTGGAAACTTTTGTCTTACATGCTCCATTGTGGATAATATTAAAATCTGCACAGTGTCAATATTTGCCTTGGAATTGGGAGGAAGCTTACTGATCTTGGGGCTCAAAGTCTAAGGTCGGGGTCATTGTGATTGAAAGAAGAAAAAATATTTCTGCACAACAGTGTTAGTTCTCCATGACAAACCTGGACTAACTTTGTGATGGCGTGCACTATGAGGAAGAGGCTTGCTTATTTGGGGGTCAGAAGGTCATAGATCACTGGCTGAAAAGTGAAGAATGGTTTCTGTACAAACACAAAATTTCTTGACCTCAACCTAAGTTGAGGATGGCTCTTTGGATAAAAAGAAACTGATTTATTTGGGGGGCAGAAGGTCAAAGTTCAATGGCATTGGCAAGAAATATGTTTTTCACATATTCTGATTTCTAGACGATATTGCTTGACCAAAATTTTTAGAGGGCTTGCACCTAGGGACCAGTAATGTAGATGCCTATTGATTTTTGATTCAAATGTCAAGGTCATTTGACTTGAAGTAAAATGGGTTTTGCACAATAACATTTATTCTAGATTAAGTTCCATGATAAAACTTTGTGGGTTACTTTGCACTTTGGATAGAAAGAAACCTTTAGATTTTGGGATTTGAAATGTCAATAACATGGCAAGTCTGGTAAGAAATATTGGTTTCTGCACAGTTGCTTAATTTAGGACCTCATACTTTCAAGGTCATTGAGGCCTGTTCATTGATAATCTCCAGATTCAACCATAATATGTTGGTGTCAATGCCTAGAAGTCATCTGAATCATGGGTTGGGCAAATAATGTACTGAAAATTATAGTCTGACTCTAATATTGTTTGGTTTATATCTGACAACTTCGACACTGAGGAATATTGGAGACCTTTTGTTAACTTCTTCAATTTCACTGTTGGCTGTGTCTGTGTAATGACAGTTGGGAGGTCAGGAGGTTTAATGTGTTGATAGGATCAGTAACCAAGTGTTGATTGGCATGTAGATCTGCTGACTTTGAAATGAATTGGAATCATGGATCTGAGTACTCAACACCAGTTATATACTCCTCAGAGATGAAATGAAGAACCTGGTTTGTGTACTCAACACCAGTTATATACTCTTCAGAGATGAAATGAAGAACCTGGTTTGTGTACTCAATACCAGTTATATACTCCTTAGAGGTGAAATGAAGAACCTGGTTTGTGTACTCAACACCAGTTATATACTCTTCAGAGATGAAATGAAGAACCTGGTTTGTGTACTCAACACCAGTTATATATTCCTCAGAGATGAAATGAAGAACCTGGTTTGTGTACTCAACACCAGTTATATACTCCTCAGAGATGAAATGAAGAACCTGGTTTGTGTACTTTTTCTGTGCTTTCTCATATGCCTCTACGTTGTTTTTCATCTGACAATTGCTGATATGAAAAAATATCAGAATTTTCTAGGTATCCTAATTGGACAATGTCCATATTGACAGTCCTTTATAAAAGATCATTAATGTTTACTGAGATGAAAAAAGGTGACTCCTTTGTTTCTTTTATTAAATTGCATCTGAGCAACATTTAAATTTTGTGACATGATACCTTTTTGATTACTTAAATATATTTTTATGATCAGGCAAATGAAGAATTTAATCACTTTTTTCCTTCTGCCCTTGAAAGGGTAATTATTTGGACTGCACTTGAACATCTCTGACTTTTTTATTCATTCACTGGATTGACAGCAATTAGAATTCATAATGTAATATTTTCATAAAATCTTGTTTAGGATAAATGGGCTTTAGGATAGGGTTGTATTGATCCAGATTGGTTGAGGAAGATAAATTGTTGAAAGTACATGTGGTAACGTTTTGTGAGGGATGAAAGTTCTGAATGCTTAGAAACTTTGCTCATACTGGCGGCCTTATGACATCACAGTGTTATGAACAACCCAAAGTAATTTATATGTTAAAATTTTGTGCTAAATATTTATAACCTGTTTTTGTATCTAATTTTAATAAATATATACAGTTAGTTCAGTGGTAGAAATATTGTCAATTTTGATGATGATACAACCAAGACATAAAATGTTACTTGTGAACTGGAAATGTCAGGGTCATCAAACAGATCTGTTCAAAGTATGGTTATATATTAATTTAGCCAGTCATTGTGGAAATGTATGCATGATTTGCGATAAGTTTGTAAATATTTAAAGAACCATTTCTGAATGCATGTTTAGAGCATTTAATTTACTTCCATGAAACACCAATTAGCCAGACCCATTGGGAGATTAGCGCTGCAACAAGTACAAGATTAGTATTTCAGCTAAATATTGGTACATTTTTTTACACAGCCATACATATTATTGCTAGAAAAAAACATTTGATTAAAAGTAGCTTGTGGAAGCATCCTCCTTGTGTTTCTCAAATAGTATTGCATACATTCACATATATACATAATAATGTAGAAGTTTAAATGAGCCAGAAAGAACTAGTCCTTTGGTTGCTTTAAGACAAATTTTGTTTAAATGAGCAAGAAAGAATAAGCCTCAGTGGTTGCTGTAGACAAATCTAAACTTTACTGAAAAGAAAGTCATAATAAGATGTCATACAAATTGTCAGGTGGAGTTGCCTCATCATTTTGTCAAATACTCGGATCTCAGATTTGGACTAAAGTCTAAGATATACCTGACTTGTACTTGGGTATTAGTTCTGACAATGCTAACATTATATATGTCAAGAACAACTTGGTTCTTATCAGGATTCGCTCAGAGAATCCAGCAGGAAAGTGTGAACAACAGTGCTGTCCAATCTTGAGTGAGCACATAGATGAACACTAATGGCACTTGCATTACCTTCAAACCTACTACTGAAATGTCAAGAGCAGCAAAGACTGCATCTAGCATATTTTTCACCATCCAGTGGAATTAAAAACAGAAACTTGGTGTATGTTTTTATTCAGTGCCAGTGAGGTCATGATCAAGTGTCTGCATATGAGTCGGGGTGTAGTGATGATCTTTGACAATGCTTAGTCTAACAACTGACTTTTTCTTTGAAAGAATATTAATTGCTTTTAATTTTGAAGAAATCAGAGCAGTTATCTTTTAAACTCAGATTTGAATTTCCAACCATTTTCTATAGGCTCATATGAAAAGATAGCTTATTTTCAATTGGATGAGGTATCTTTTTCATGTGCATTGACACTGCCACTCACACTTAGGATCGCAAAACACTGTTTGAGTCTCAAACACTTTCTGGGATCATGGCAGTTATGAGGTAAAGGGTTCAATGTTACAGTGTATAGCAATAGCCAATACAGCAACTGATGCTATAAAGTGAAGGGTTAAATGTTAACATGGTTAAGATAATAGTTAATTTCACAGTGCACCCTATATAATCACTTAAAAGTCTAATCTAACTGCATCTTTGAAACTGGATACAAATATTGTGTGAAGGGTTTGATTGTGGGGTGTTATATTATGATTGGATTGGGGTGGGGTGCTCCCAGTATTTTATTTAAACTATTGTAGAAGTCCCACCCAGGTTCGATTTTGGTTGGAAGTTAAATTAGTGAAAGATGGATGTATATACAGCTCCGAGTCACCAGTCAGCAATGCCGATGGCCAGGGATGATTAAATATACAAAAAGGGAGAAATTCAATGAATAACAATTTAATAACAATTCAATAGTCAAATGATTCAAATTTTCTAAGTACACTCCTTCCGCTTGACCCTTTAATAACCTATTGCATCACTTGATTCGTAGTGTGAGATAGATTTCCACCTGTCATTGTATTCTACTCATCTGTGTATTCTTCTCTCCTGTCTCCCAGTTCCTTCTCCTCATCCTCCCTGACTTTCTCCAAATTCCTTCTCCTCCTCCTCAACTTCCTTATACTCCTTCTCCTCATCCTCGACTTCTCTATACTCCTTCTCCTCCTCCACTTTCTCCTCCAGACTACTTTTCCTCCTCCTCCACCTTCTATCCACCTTCTCTCCACCGAGTAGACCTTTGTCAACTCTGACTGTTCGCTAGTCTCACTTCCGTCCCCCTTTTGGAGACTTGGGACTCAACTGAACCTGAAGTTCTGTCCCCCAAAAAAGCTTCCTTTTTGAAGCTTTTCTTCCCTTAGAATCTGTTCTAAGTTTTACCGCCAATTACGAGTGGCTGCTTGGAGTAACCCTATTTGCCCAGAAATCTTTCCAGGAGAAACTGACTTTCTGCTTGCAAGTTACGAAGTTGTAATTCAGATCTAAATTGTAATCACACCGTCTATCTCAATTCCAATTGGATGTCGCTGTGAACCGATCCAATCAAATTTAGCGGACAATGTCTTTTCGCTGTCTGTCCATGTGGGAATGGATGAGAACATGCCCCATTCACCCTGTGGGCTTTCTTTGATCTCTGAACAAATATTTAACACCTAGGTGTGAATACTACAAGCCTTTGTCTAGTTGGTACGATCTATTGCCTGGCTGGTGGTCACGGTAACCTTGTGTAAGGGATTAACACTAGTCTGCGGCAATGTTTAGACATCAAACACATGGCTTGTAATAATACCCTAGTTTATACATGACTTGATAGCTGGGCTGAGCAAACATGACATATTGTGAATATTTAAATTTGAAATATATATGTTTGAAACTGAAGCAGCATGATATGTCATTTTTTTAAAGATTTTCATTTACTATATTATTACTCTTTGAAAAAAGCTTCAAAGATATATTCAATGAAATGACATGAAAAGGAGCTGAAACCTGTCTCTCTCTCTCTGTCTCTCTCTCTCTGCTTTTAAATGAAAAGCAAATGATGAAGATTCATTCAGTTGGATTTTAAGGTCTGTCACACCTTTGGGGCATTATACATTTGGTTCATGAAGTGCAAGTATAACATTGTGATGATGGGATATCTATGTTTTTATCATTACGTTGTTTTATTTTAATTTGCCCAATGCATTGTGCACAAAATCACAGGGTTCACACAGTCATTAAAGGTCATTGAAAGTTGTTGAGAAATGAACACCTCATTTCAAGGCCTTGAAAGTCATTGAATTTTCACTTAGGTCATGGAAAGTCCTTGAATTGAAGATATTTTTTCAATAAAAATGAAATATTAAGGAAAATTTTACTTTCGAGTCATTACCAGTAATTTATATTGTGTCCTGACTGGAAGTATGGTTTGATTTTCCATCATATGCTAGCCTTTCCTTCATTATCAGAATCCACAGTTAATTGGATATCATGCATAGTGCCCATTTCACATGTCATTAATGCATGTGCAGTCTTTCACATCACTGAGTTTTAAACTTTCCGTCAAGCTGGAACAGTTCATTGTCAGCAGTTTATTTTACCAAGTGATCATATGAAAATGCCGGATAAAAATGCATGTTCTGCATTAGTTACGATAAGCAAATTCAAACAAAATGTTATACTAGAGCGTCATGGGATATCTATCCTTGTCATTGTTGTCTTTTTTTAAAACTTATCCAATGCAATATACACATATATAAGCAAATTAAAACAACATGTTGTACTAGTGCATGATGCATTTAGTGCAGTCACATTGGATGTACATGAATTTAAATAGTGTTAATCATGTGGAAGTTTTGGAGAGCCCTGCAGTGTTGGGTCTTTTAGTTGTACATTACACGATAATTTTCCAAATGTTGATTAATTCTTTTTATACATTTTTCATACCTTAAAGAAAGTATTGTTCTTTGTGTGGAAAATGTTACATGAAATAATGTATGAATGGGGACAACTAGAAGTATCCCATGAAACTGTGCAGAACATTATATGTCTTTCTCTTACCTACGAGATGGCACAGAGATTTGATTATTTTCCATTTGTCTGATGAAATACTTGTTTCAGGACAAAGGAGATAGAATTATTCTTGAGATTGATGCTCAGTTTGGACAGTGGTCCATTAATCTAATCCAATCCTGTGTGTATAAGCATTTTAAGAATCGACAGGTCAAGTGATTAAGCTCTTAGGGCATAGACAACTAATTCAGTTCCAACAAACCATAATGTTTAATATTTGACCAGATTTCTAGGCTATGGTGAGCCCAGAAACTTCATGCTTACATCATTTAATTAATTTATTCAAGAGAAAACTTTTAAAATGATGCAAATGATATGCTGCATGGCTCATTTTTTTTAAAAATTCCCTTGTAGGTACAATCAGCAAAACAAATCGAGCCCATGAAATTTCCCCATGTACATCCAGTAGTACATATGTACCAACAGTGATAAAATGAAAATGGATTTAGGTTCAGCTCTTCTGCTACATATAATTTACCCATATTCTTCTTATGAAAAAGTTGATTTTTGTCTGGTAATTATTTTCATCCATTCATCAACAGTTGTGCTTTTAAAGACCACCTCACATTTGCTGGTTTTGAAGCTCATGAAATAATTACTTTAATATCAGTAATACAAAACCTGTTGCTGTTGCATAGCTGGCTCTTTTCTGGAGGGAGAAAAGAACCCTGAATCTATGACGAGAATTCATCCCCAAAATAGGGTGAAAGAAAGAGAATGTTCTAGTACTCTAGGATGCCCTGCAGATACCTTGCCCATGCACACTTATCCTCATTCTTTTTCTGGTTGAAGACCTTACTACTGCTTTAATTTATGTGAACAGAGTGAGTTGCACCCTCCTGAGAGGGAGGTGTAGCAGTCTTACATCCAGAAGGGCAGAGAGTGAGTTATTCCCTCCTCTTGAGGGAGGAGCAAATCCTCTTCTTGCCCATACCTTGGTTCAAGTTTAAAGTGAGTTGCATTTGCCCAGCATTATAGAGCATCACCCTTTCAGGCCCTGGGATCCATTGTTGGTGAAGGTAACAAGCCACTCAGTAAGGGTAGTATAAATCCAAGTCTGTCAGATCTGGGGAAGGGTTTTCCTGCAGATGTGAGTTGCCTGAATGGTAGACTGTTGTAAGGCACCAGTCATGTGCCCCTACATTACAGGGACAGGGATTGGGCCAACCAATCCCTGCCTTCAGATTGCAGTTTCCTTCATAGGGAACTGGGCATAGGTTTATAGATGCCAGATTAGGGAAGGGGATTGGATTAGCATCCACCCTTTACTATTATCCTTAATCCCTACAGGATGCTAGACCTTCCACCACAGAGATGCAACTGGTCCTTTCACTGCATGCAGCCATGGACTTTCTGGACCTTGTCCACATGATTGTAAGGTTGATGCAGTCAATGTCATTGATGAACTTGGGTCAGTAAAAAGGAAGGGAAGCAGACCTTGTCCCAAATGCTTTTGGAAGTGGAGATTTGCAGTCACCTGCTGAGTCCTTGGCTTAGGACAGTCCATTAGGTCCAAGGAAAGAATTCACAGTTTCAGACAGTAAGAACCTCCTGAGGGCTGCTCCCTGGAGGCAGAGACTCTCTTCAGAGGGGTGATTCTTTCTGTTGAGTTACAGTATGAAAGAACAGCAACACTGATCCCATGCATCTGTTTCTGGTCCATTGAAACCAGCCAAGAACAGAAATCATCCTGACCAGCCGCAGGGTCTGTCAGAAGAGTTTTTAAAGCCTTACAGCACCAGTCAAAGCAACATCCCCATTTCATAGCTTCCCTTTGGCAGTCAGGTACTAGAAGAGTGCACGACAAAGTCCTAGGGAGAAAGTTTGCAGGTCCTTCCCAATTTCTTAAGGACATGTAGGGTCCAGGACAGCCCTCGGGACTTGCTCCCTCTCCAGCTGAGTGTTCCTCTTTTGTTTTTGTTTCCAGAGGCTTGGTCTGGCATAATGGATGTTGACTATCATACATGGTGGAAGGTGGCATTGGTTTGAGGAGCTTCCTCTCATAGCAAGGGTACCCATGTTCACATTGTGTGATGAACCTTTTGTGATTAAAGGAAGAAGTACACTTCCTTGTCTAGAAGGATGCAGTTGAGAGGGCATTTAGTGATCAATCTCTGGCCTTCTACTCCCAGATTTTCATGGAGGAAAGTTTTGTCTCATTATCGACCTTTCCTTCCTAAACAGATTTCTGCAGGAGGAACCTTTCAAGAGAGACCACTCGTTCAGTCAAGAATGTCACAAGACCTAGTGACTGGGCAATCTTTATCGATCTTTAGGATTCAGACAATCTTATCCCTATCTTTCCTCTTCACAGGAAGTACCTCTGGGTTTCCTTGGACCAAGATGTCTTTCATTTTCATGCTCTGCCACTCAGTCTACCCTCTGAACTCTGAGCCTTTACAAGGATCATGGGAGTAGTTGCAGCTCACCTAAGGTCAGTGGGTGTCTCAAGTGTCCAATATTGGCTGATCCACAATAGCCAGTTCGAATCCCTCAGACTAGATCTGCTTTGCTGTTGGTCTATAGTTACCAGGCCATGCCTTAAAATTTTGCTGAACCTAGAGAAATTGGACCTTATTCCATATCATCTATGATGGGATGAATTTCCTAACAAATAGAGTTTTAGTCCATTCCCTTTGGGACAAGACAAGATCCTGTCTCTGTAATAATAATGATAAGAATAAACACTTTATTTTTTTTAGGGTAATTTAGTATAATATATAATATTAAGTAAATGATATGCATTAACAGAGCAAATTGGAGAGTGTGTATATTAATATTTAATAATTAATATTTAATATTTTTTTAAGTGACAACTGCCCTTCGAGATAATGGTTATACAATTTTGTTTTGAACACATGTAGAGCTATGGAGAGTTCATTCCATAAAATAGCACCAGAGTAAGCAAATTGTTTTTTAAAGGTCTTTGTTTTTGGAAATGGTATTCAGTACTGATCATTTGTAGTTGATCTTATTTAGCTCCTTGGTGTTGTTCTTCTGACTTAAAAGTGAAACATACAATTCAGATATTGAGGGCAACATTCGTTCTTAACTTTGAACATTACTAATGACTGCTCCGGATGTGGGAGGTCACGGGTTCAAACCCCGGCCGAGTCATACCAAAGACTTATAAAAATGGTACTAACAGCTGCCTCGCTTAGCACTCAGCATTAAGAAGTTAGTTTTGGGACTGGTCGGCCTGGTGTCAAGATAATGTGGCTGGGTGGGACAGGATGCTACATGTCTGCGGCATGATGCCCCAGTGCTAGACATCACTATAAACTTAAACTTGCACACTGCAGACATTGTGGCAATATGACTGAAATTATTTTAAAGCTACGTTAAAAATCCAAATCACACACACACACACACACATTAATAATGACATGTGGTAGGTTAATCTGTGTTTAAATGTCAACCATTTCAATTCTGAAAATGGAATTTTGGAAGGCATATTAAATGGTAAATCAAGGATAATTCTTCAAGCTGCCCTTTTTAGAAGTTTATGGATCTTATCAATATACGTATAAATTGTATTTTCCCAAATTGATCAGCAGTAGTCGAGAAGAGGAAGAATGAACGCATTGTAGAATAATTTCCAATAGTTGATTGGTAGATTAAACATTTTATCCTCTGTAAAAGATAAATTTGTGAGTTTACAACAGAGCAAACATATTTCACTTGCTTGCAACAGTGAAGATTCTTATAAACATGAACTCCCAAAAGTTATTCTGTGTTCACATTTCAATTCAGTTAACTTAATTCAATATGCAGTTCAAGATCTGGATATTTGTTCACTGATAATCTTTGCCTAGTTCCAGGCAACATTGCCTTGGTTTTCTGGGGATTGATAAACATGTTATTCTGTGAGCAGCAATGTTTGTTATAATGCTGCCTATAGGAGTGTGCCCACTTACAGCGAGTCTCTTAAAGTGAATCACATTATACAGGACACATGCCATGCTTTTAAAAAGCTTCTTAGTTGACATCTACAAAAACAATCATTTGTATGGCTTTGTTTAATTCAGTACTACTACTTTTTACAACATTGTTATCATGTACTCACCTATAATGTTTTACACGTTAACCCTTTACCTCATGCAAGCGCCTTTGGATGCCTCTACTCCATTCGCATGGAAGCGCCTTTGGTGTTCTATTTATAGTGCACTGCACTGGGTAGCTTTGCTACATGCATATCAAAGGGCTAAAAAGCCATACACTCTATGAGGTAAAGGGTTAACTACTCACTGTTTATATGAATCTTGTATATACTCATCATGAAAGCCTTGTACATATTTTATTGTAGCAGTAGATCAGTTGTCAAATTTTTAACAGCATTTGTTGTCTAAAGACACCTCATCTTGTAAAAATTGTGCATTATATATATATATATAAAAATTTTTTTTTTTGGTACAAATGTCATTGTAGAAGGCCCCATGGAAGATTGGTCAGTTGACCAAATGAGCTTCTTCTCTAAATAAAGTAATTGTTATTATTATTATTATTACCACATTATATTGCTGTCCATGGGAGTGAAAGTGCATACCTTCTTATAATGAGACTGCAGTGAAAGTGTATACCACCTTATAATGAGTACCACCTTATAGTAAGACTACTTTATAAAGAATGCATGATATGGTCCTTACTCCCTCCTTATAATGCTGTTCATAGAAGCCACAGCGTATACCACCTTACACTGAAACCACCTAACAATGAAGTATATTATACATACTTGTTTATGCATACTTAATGACATGGGATTCTTGACCATACTTACCACGTAACACAACTCTCTTCCAATGTAAACCATTATGAGATGGAATGCTGTACCTGTTGTAAATAAAATACTGTAGAAACTATGTTTAACTTAAAATTAATGATTTATCATACCATGTATAAGTCTTTGCTAAACAGGTACATTTTCTTTAAATATTGAGTTTTGAATGAAGGACAAATCAAGTATGCCACATGTACCATATTGTACAGTCAAGAAGCATTTAACATTACTGGTGCTTATATTTTATTTGCTTTACCTGAACACTAGCTTATATTGAAGCATAGGCTGATCTGCTGCAGAAGAGAAATGAAGTGTGAACATTTCTGTTCGCAGCAGATTGCTGAATCAAGAATTCTGTGCCATATTGAAATTATTTTAATTTGGACTGGTGTCTATTTTTCAGCCCCAAAGGACTCCTGAAAGAGTTAAGTTCATTACTCTGTCACTCCCAATTCTTGAATAATTTGACTAAAGTGTCCCATTTTTTTTTATACCTAGATTACAATAGTTTGTCTTCTCATCTGTCAGCAGGGGATTATTTTTGAATTATTAGTTCATTTGGATAGGTCTAACAACCAACATTATCGATAGGCAAGCTGTACATGTATCTTCATATCAGTAGCAAGAGCTGACTTGCTGAATTTGAGTTTTAGAAGCTACTTGTCAGCGAAAATAAGGAGAAATCTGATATCCAGATTCATAATGGAATCTACCGTATATACTCACTTGTACAGTCCAGCTGCAAACTGCACAGACTGCATAATTCACTGGTAGATCTGGGTCTGTGAAATTTTTTAGGAGTAATCAGTAGAGCAATCAAAATAGATCCTGAACTGCAGGTGCATTATGCTGTGGTAGATCAGGATCTTTGTTGTTAGCAGTTTGACTCGAGTTATAAGCGAGTGTATATGGTAATAGTTTGGGGTTATTGGGAATTTATTGTCTGGTCTGATAGATGGAATCAGATCAAAGTTATTTTCCTTGTATTTTGTCTATAACCATTCATTATTGTACCTTAGTGAATGAAATCTTGTAAGTTTCCCCAAAGGTTGACCAGCCAGCTCATTTTTGTGCAGTAATTCTGTAAACAGACTGGTTCCTGGGAACTAACAGTAAAAGCACCTGAATGATGCAATTAGGTGTCACTTTACGTATTGTTGTGTTTGTTGCAGAGCAGGTAATTTGAACAATCTATACAACTTTGTGAACTTTGAATGTCTATCCTTGTTGGTAAAATCACACTTTGAAATAGGAAGTTTATTGGATTGTGTACACTCCCCATCAAGATCACTTTGGCCTTTAGTTCTCTGTCATTAATGGATGGCATATTATAAATGTTTTACATGCATCAGCTTAGTGGTTTTGGGGTCATTATTCTATGAGACGTTTTTTTATTCATGTTTTTTGCCAATTTAAATTATTGTGCTTAATAAATTAAGCTTGTATAAACCAATTACAGAAATGCAGGTAAAATGTACAGTACCTGACTTTGTGCCATGTAATGGCTGACTTGCTCAGAAGAAAAGAAAAGGTTTTACTGGAATGTTGCCATGAAAAGATTTTATGTCTGATAAGACATACCTTATGCCAAATATTTCATAAGAATTTTCTTTTACAAATAGTGAATGTCAAACATGGAAAATGAAAAATGATTTTGTTCAACAAAGAGAAATGCATTTTGCATCTGTTCAGACATTGGTATAATTCTGTAAAATACAGGGTAATAAATCTCTTATGTGGACTGTTTTTGTATTGAACCAAACCTTGAGATCAATTGGCTGCAAAGTGAATATGCCAATAACAACATTGATTTTTATCTTGAAAAACTGACTTGCTCAGGGGCCCCGAGTGGCCGAGTGGTCTAAAGCGCTGTCCATTACGGATCACTGCCATCTCACCTCTGTCTGCGTTGGTTCGAGTCTAAGATTCGGCGAATGTGGATATGTGAGAAAGCTTGCCAGTAGCTTCTCGTGGGTCGGTGGTTCTTTCCGCGGATTTCCCGGTTTCTTCCTCCACCATTAATACTGGCCACCATGTATAGCCTATCGTGTGCTGAAAAATGGCGTTAAGCCCACAACAACAACAACAACAACAACAACCACTGACTTGCTCAAAAAAAAACTCTGCTTTCTCAGTTTAATGATGCTTTCTTTAGTTTTTGAAGAAAGGGGTCCTAAGGTCCCTGGGGTAGAATTTATACATCCTTCTTGCTTTCAAGAGGCCCTATATATTATTTCATTACTTACTAAGAACCTATTGCAACAGCACCGGGATTATTAAATCAACAAAGTTCTGAATATTTTCGTTCAGGGCCTTGAAATTACCATATATACTCACTTAACGGTCGAGTCTAACTGGAGACTGCACAGACACAGATCTGTTGTTGCATAATGCACCAGCAGATCTGGGTATATGGAGTTTGTTAAGAGTAATAAGTAGAACAAACAATATTGACCCTGATCAGTAAGAGTATTATGTGATGGTCGATCATGGTCTGTGTTACTTGCTGTTGGTCTTGACCTGTAATTGAGTAATTATCAGGTACTGCATTAATTTCATACCAGTATTTCTTGCTGACACCAGTTACGTTTGAAATTATTTTCTTGTGAATTGTATGATATAAACATTTCTATAGACATGAACTGAATCAACGAATCCTTAATGTCTTTATTATGAATCTTAATTGCTGCAGGGTTGAAAGAAATTAAATCTCATTTTTCAGTTTGGCCATTGTGAAGCCAAACTTTCATTATGTGATCATCAGCAGTATTATGATTCCATTGTGTTTTGCATTTTTACCTTGGATCAGCCAAGCTGCCATATCTACTCACATATAAGTTGATTCAAACTGCCCCTGATCTGCCATAGCATAGTGCATCTGCAGATCAGGGTCTATGTTGTTTCTTTTACTGATTCCTTACAAACTGCAAAGACAAGATCTGCCAGTGTGTTATTCAATGGCAGATCTGGGTCTGTGCCGTTTGCAGTTGGACTGTGCTTGTAGGTGAGTATTTACAGTATTTCTCCCAGTACTGGTATCAGATGCTGAGGCAATGAAACTTCTAAGAACTAAAATGAATGTGTACCAAAGTCCCCTCAAGATCAAAATCATTTTGGAGTCCTGAACTTTTTCTTCTTTAATATCATGACTTTTTTCACAGTAAAGCAAAACCCAGCAGTTCAGAATACTGAAACAAATTTCAATCCCTGGAATTTCAATTTTACTTTTACTTTCCCTCCCACCCCAAAAATGAAACTCATTTCAAACTTGGAAATGTATTTTAGCTGCTTAGTTCCTGACACATCATGGAACAGAGTAATTATGGTTATCATGACTTATCAGTGAGACAAAGACTTGGTGAGATGAAGACTAATTGAGACAAAGACTTGGTGAGACAAAGACTCAGTGAGACAAGACTCTGAGATGAAAACTCATTGAGACAGACTTGGTGAGACAAAGACTTGGTAAGACAAGACTCAGTGAGACAAAGACTCAGAACATGCTCACCATACAAATATTGTAAGACTGATCTGTCTATAAAATTAGTCCCCTCAGTCAGTATGAATCTGTACCAAAACCTACATTAAAGAATGTAGGGGAAACATTCGTCATGGGAATATCCACTAGCTCAGATATTCTGAAGACAATGAATTCTGCAGGAATAAATTCCAAAACAACAGTGATACAGCAATCTAATAAGTGTTGTTTCAACAATGCCTGCAAAATTTAACAATCCATATGTAGTTGAAAATGTATATTGAAATAGAACCTCAGTAAGCTGAATGCCTCTCAAAACCAAAATTTTCATTTGGGGTCCCAAGAGTTGGGGGTTTTGAGGGCTTCATTGTACATTTGCAAATTAAATATACTTATAAGTCATTATTACCTTCACTGCGTATCAGTTGTGGAAAGGCAGATGTTCTTCAAATATTTATAATTTTCTCACTTAGAGTGATTTCAAAGCATAACAATAATAATAATAATAATAATAATGATAATAATAATAATAATAATAATAATAATAATAATAATAATAATAATAATAAAATTGATAATAAAATAAAATAATAATGTATCAATAATAATACTACTAATAATGTTTTTCTTTATGAGGGTGATGCAGTAAAAAATATCTCCTTTGAGGCCCTCAATTACTTACATGTGTGCAAAGAAATATATTGAAGGCAGCTGCAAGAAGGGGGTGTTCTTGATTGATTTGGATCATACTTTTGTGCACTATGCATTGCCCATCTGTGAACAGTTACTAATTTCATCTTCTCCGTAAAAACACTAAACCAATTTCAACCAAATTTGGCTGATGGCATCCTGGCATGAAGTGCTTGAAGGTGGTACAGTTTAAGTTTCTCAGTCATTAAAAATGTTTATCATTAATTAAAATAGTAAAACCTTTAAACAACATCTCAATGACTGCAGGACAGAATTTGTGAAATCTAAAACTAAGCATTCTAGAAAAGCAGACTTTTAAAGAGATAAAAATGATGGCATTCCACTATCAAATATTGCTGCCATTAATAAAAATTAGGAAAACATTTAGAATATGTTTCAACAATACAGTAGTAAGATAGAATTTGACCAAATTTGATGGAAAGTACTCTCACAGCAAATGGGGCTTTTAAATTTATACAAATTTTGATGATCTGTGTAGACAAAACTACATGTGTTTTGCTCTAAGTGGGCAAAGAGAATGAGTTTGATGTGACTTAGGAATATGTTGAGGTTGTCAGGCTGAGACATGTTCCTGTGCTACATCAAACGAGTTCTATCCCCAGACAATGGAAGAAAGTGCTTTGTGGTTTTGCATTTATTACATAATCCCCATTTTATTCAAACATTTTTTTTCTATTTTTTTAATGTATACTTTTAGAAAAAATGAACTAGGCATTGGGCGTTTTATGAAAGATATTGTAGAACCCTCTGAAAAATCCCCATGCATGTTACCAGGGGTTGGCCTAGATATATACATGTACTGTGCAGTTGCATCATATGTCTGCCTGCATTTGCAGATATAGTTATTTACTATTTAGCTTTGAATATTGAAAAATGTTGCATGGGACAAATGAATGGATTTAAACTGCAGTCATAGGGAAGTGGATTTTTTCCTTACTTCTCAAATGAAACATACTAAGACTTTGGACCTGTAAGTGACCATTTTACTTGCACCCTAGTTACTAATACCCACTCTACTTCTAACAGTAATTCAATCCATTACATTTTATACAGAAAGCTGATTCAATTACAGTACATTCAAACTATTTTTGTTTTTATTTAATATAAGAAATTATTGATGTACATGTATTGAACATGAAGGTAATAATTTAAGCATATTTTGTCCAGAATGAAGATTCTTTTTATTACATGCTGACTAGATTTTTAACATTCATTTGGATATTTTTTGACAAGAAAATTCAAACAATTTCGTTTTGTCTTCTTTTCATTTTCTACTTGAACAGTTTGAGAATTTAAAATGTAAGCAAATGTACACTTCCATGAGTATGCCCCAGGAATGAAAAAAGTCTCAACAATATTGTAATTCTTCTACATTTGCATCTGAGTCAAAACAGCTGCTGCTCTCTCTGATATGTCTCTTTGTTGCAAATATTTGTCAGTTTTTTCCTCAGATTTACTAAACAAATTTGATTCCTCAGTAATATTAATAGACAAATTGAAAGTTCCCCACTTAAACTTGCTCCTTTCCTTGAAAAATTAATTTAAAAAAGATATTCTGCAGACCATATTTTTGAAACTCAGGAGCTGAAATAGATTGTGGTTAAGTTTAGAACTGTAGATATATATTGTGGAATGTCTTCTCTCTGTGTCATCATTGTTACAGTTGGGAATGAGATCAACAGGTTCAGAAGATTTTTCCTTTGGTATCATAGACCTTTTTGTTCAAGTTCGTTGCATCCAAAATTCAGCGCTTTGTGGCCATAACAGTAAACTCAGAAATTCAAATGATGTAGCTGCGGTTACTGTCCTTTAATTATCTGTTCATGTTGACTTGACTACTAGAGTCTTTCTTAACTTTAAACATTCAATAGACTACATGATTTCAGCAGCAAAGTACTTGGTCTCTCTCTCTCTCTCTCTCTCTCTCTCTCTCTCTCTCTCTCTCTCTCTCTCTCTCTCTCTCTCATGTTTGGTGTCACTTTGCACAACAGCTGCATCTGAGAATTCCACATCAAATATTCCATACAAAATATTGTTGTCAACCTCAGCTAACTCTAATTTCTTGACAGTAGATACCATTTACACTGCTCATCGCTACTTACGGTATTCCACCATTATCCCCAGCGGCAGAAGTGGCCATTTTCATTCAGCATGACTGCACTATTGTGTATTAAAATCTGTGAATAATTTAAAATTTAAAATAGCAATAAATAATTCCTGATATTTTATAAGAGGACTGTTATTGAATACTTCAAGTTGTAAAAGTAGTTCCTGACTGGGTGTGTGATACGATAATTTTAGGTGTGCGATACGGGATCATAGATTGAATATTTTATTGTATGCCAGGTCGACCATCAAATATGGTCGCCATTATTAAAGGTAGAAAATACCTAAAAGGACAATTTTTATATAAAAAAAAACTGAAAAGAAAGACATACTTTGACAGCAGATTACCATCCAGGCAAAACCTTTTAAGTTTGTCTAAATGATTATGTTTCACCATCAAATATGACTGCTGTTATAAGAATAGAAAACAATCAATAATTTCCCCCTGCCACCACCACTCAGTACATTTTGTCCAAATGACAAAGCATCCTTGCTAGAAGGCAGTTCACATTTATATAAATTAATGGCAATCCACCATCAAATATGGCCACCATTACTAAAAATAGAAAAACAACTTTATCTTTTAAAAAATGATTAACCGGAATTTAACCTGAACTTTGACAGAAAGCATCCTGGCATTAAATTCTTCAAATATAAGGCAAATGATGCTGACGTGCTATCAAATATGGATGAAGATGCCAAAACGAGAGAAATTTTGAAAAATCAGTTAACAGTATTTGAAGAAATATCTACAGTAAACACCTGGTAGACCCAGATTTCTTGGCAAGATTTTCTCACATTTGATTGCTTGACAGACATCAGATGGGTGAGCATTCTTGGATCCACTTGGACCTCACTTTTTTCTCTTGTTATTTCCTCTCATCAGAATTCAGTTTGTGACTTTTTGTGATATTATCATCATCGTGTGAAGTGGCCCCCAGGGGAGATTTTGATGTGTTAGATATCAATGAGGTCATCTGAAGACTGGCAAGTAATTGGAAGTGTGATATTGTTTACAATTACATGAGTTTCCTGGATGAAGAGCGACAAGTGATACAACATTTATTTGGAAAGAGAGATAATATCCACCTGTCTACCAAAGGGATGGAAAAGCTGGGGAAAAATATAAATGCAGTCATTTGTGTAGTCTGGTCTTACAGCCACATTACAAATTTAAACATTACAAATATAAACCCAATGTAGGTCAAAACAGTATCAGACAATACCGTCAGCCATATCAATACAGTCAGTACACTTCGGGATGTGATTACTGTGGTGAGAGCAAACATTCAGCACAGGAATGCAGGCACAGACAGCCAATACAATGCCATCAGTGTGGTAGCTTTGGACACAAAGCCAAAACTCACACTAGATTTATGGAATAGGAAAAGGGCAATGAGGCCATCTCAGCTCCACTGGAAGACTCTATTCAGTGGAAGGACCAATCTGTCTATCAAGGAGTGTCATATACACCATGCATCCCTTGTCAAAACAGATTTGATCCCCTTGCTGATGGATGTTCTGAATGTGGAAACTTACCAGCCACTTGTACATAATCAAATATGACTGATAGTTCAGATTTATACAATGATTATGAAAGTAGAAAATGCAGTTGTAAAAAAACTAATTTTTTATACAGTAATGACGGTTGTAACGATGATCATTATGAACACAGTTTTAATACTTTTAATGTCTCCTTGAGTGCCTTTAATAGCATTGATGTTAATCTCATGAATTTAGGAGTTTCTAGTAAGGGTTTACACATAGGTCATTTAAATATTCGGGGTTTTCGTGGAAAGATCGATCAAGTGAAGTTACTGCTAACCTCTCCAAATAATAATATCCATTTATTTCAACTCTCGGAAACAATGTTAACAGAAAATCAGGGTGAAAATTTCTTGTTTATCAATGGCTATGACAGACCTTATCAAAGGGATAGGAAAGCAGGTGGTGGTGGGCTCATTGTATATGTTAGAATTGGTACTATTTCTAAAAGATGGGAAGACCTAGAAATAAAGGAAATAGAATCCATTTGGCTACAGATCACTCCAGAAAAACCTAAGCCCTACTTAGTAGGTTTTGTGTACAGACCCCCATCATCACATACTGATTGGTGTGAATATTTTGAACTTCAAGTAGATAAAATTTCAAAAGAAGAGAAAGAATTTGACATTCTAGGCGATATAAATAGAGACCTTCTTAATGATCCAATAAAAGTGAATTGGATGAATTTTATTGCTTCGTTAGTAAATGAACCCAGCAGAGTAACATCTACCTCTAAAATGCTTATAGATCATATTTATACCAGTACAAAAGAAAATGTTTTGGAAGTAATTGTAACAAAGATTGGTATAAGTGACCACTTTTGCAATTTTTCTAACACATAAAGTCAATGGCAAATCAAAAAAAAAAATAATATCCATAAATCCATTACTTATAGATCTTTTCAAAACTTTGATATTGTTAATTTCCTGGAAGATCTGAAACAGATTCCATGGAATACAGTCCAGATCTTTGAATATATTGATGATGTTTTAGATACTTGGACAGATCTGTTATCAGTATTGTGAACAAACATGCCCCGTTAAAAACACACAGGATAAAGAAAGACCACCAGCCAAGCTGGATCTCCCCAAAAATTTTAGAAGCAATAAAGCAAAGAGACCAACTAAAATTAGTAGAAAATCAAACTGAATATAGAGTTTGTAGGAAAAAAGTTAATAAAATGATATGTCAAGCCAAATTAACAAGCGCACTACAAAAATACAAAAAAGTGCTTAATGAGAACCAAAATAACCCGAAAGCTATCTGGAAAGTGTTTACAGACTTTGGTGCAGGGAAATGTAAGAGTAAAACTGAAATTTTATCCCTCAATCATGAGGGCATTTATGCTGATAATCCATCTGACATCTTAAATATTTTTATGACTTTTTTGTTCAGATTGCTGAAAAGCTTAAAACTTATGACTGTTCAGTCATCATTACTTTTCCTTAAAATGATGTTAAAAGCTCTTCATCAGTTAGGTAGCAGAGACCCACTTGGAAGAGCTCTTTATCAATGGTTTAATGCAGTATCTGTTGATTTCATTGATGATTGTAATTACATTTGGTAACAGTATTTGCTAAAAATGCCCATTTACATGTTGACATCTTAGGTGTTGTAATTATCTTCTTTTGTTTTTAATGTTCTTTATAATTTTGAAAATATTTTCTCTTGTCAGTTAAAGCAGAGTTGGATGACCTTTACTTCTGTCAGTCTTTTTCAGCTGGAGACAAAGCCTACTTTAAAAAATAGGTACTGCCATTTTTGGTAGAGGTCATACAAATTTTATTTCACTTAAGTTGTGGTACTTCTACTAGGAAATTTACTTGCTTGCTATGCAGAGTTCAAGTTTCTAAGATTTCACAGCTTTTGTATGTAAATTCCAAGTGAAAATTTCAATAGTTCATTAATATAGCAATTGAGGACTGATTAACATGAATTTGATGTAAATGAAATTCACTTTTGGGATGTCAAAAGTGTCTACACACCTAAAAGCGCAAGTTGGTTTTTTAAACACTACCAGATCATTTAAGTGTGCTGGACTTTTCTTGTTTAAAAATTTGAATACCTCAAGTGCCATGGTCTTCATCCTTCTGAAGTGGAGAGTTGATACATTTGCCAACTGCAAGAGTTCTGTGTAAGGTTTCTTGAAATCATTGAAGAGAAATCTCAGAGCTCTTGCATGGAGTTTTTTAAGCTTGTTCATATTAGTGAAACTGACATAGTTCCAGGTTAGGGGACAGAAGTAGATGTTTGCCATGATGTGGTACACATCCAGTCTTTCTTTGGTTGTAAGGTATTGTCATAATTTGTTTTAGCACATTTAAATGGTTTCTGACAAATTTCAGTGACTTGCTGATTAAAGTTCAGCATAAAGTCCAAACTGACTCTGAGAAGTTTTAATGAATCTTTGCAAAATATATTAGCCTCGTTGGAGGATAAGGTCTCAAGTTGTTTGTTGGTTTCTTTCCCAGTGCAATAGCTTGGAACACGTCAGAGTTTACTTTTATTTCATTGTTGGTAAGCCACCTAATCAAGGTATTGCACTCTGTTTCCAAAGTAGATTTTATAATTTAAAGTCACGGTGAGTGTAGGAAAGTGTGTTGTCATAAGAATAGTTGTATAGATCAGAATCATTTGTGCAAAAGATGTCACTAATAAAGATATGAAAAAAGTATAGGTCCAAGAATTGATCCCTGGGGTACCCCTTTATAGATATTTGCCCATTAACTACCAGTAGCTGAGTTTCCTATTTTGACACATTGTCTTCTGTTTGAAAAGTAATCTGCCACAGAATTTACTGCTGAATCTGAAAGGCCATGTGCTGCCAGTTTTTGGAGGAGGAGTTGAAGGGGTAAACAGTTGAATGATGCAGTATATTTGTTTTGGTCTAGGGCTTGTAAACTGTAAAGATATATTTGCCCATCCTTTGGGCTACATGCAGGTTTTCTAGTGGTTGCATTACTGATGTTTGACAGCTGAAACCCTTTCTGAAAGCAGAAAGGTATGGTTGTAAGATATTGTCAAAGTAATTAATGATCTGGTCTCTGACAGCTCATTCAAAGTGTTTTGATATAGTTTTGAGAATACTAAAGGACAATAGTTTTGTTTTAATCACATGTATTCTTTTCTTGTATATTGCAGCCTTAAGTCTTGTTGGGAAAATGTTTTGGTCAGCTGTAGTTGAGGAGTTTGTTTATAGGACCAGTCCATGATTGAATTCCAAGTTTTAATAGTTTTGGAGAAATAAGATCTAGTTCAGATGCCTTCTAATATGAATGCTTGATAAAGGCTTATAGCTGTAGTCTTTAGCTGTGTGATAGAAATAAACATTTAGGCATATTTAAGTTCATTTTGATAGCCTGTATGCTTGGGTGTTCATCGTATGTTTTGTGGCTATTGCCTGTGTCTTTAGCAATGTTATTGAAGAAATCATTGAAGATCTCCACTATGCAGGCATGATCAGAGATAATCTCATCATTTAGCTGGAGTATGAGTTCTGTGATAAAACACCTCTGTTAACAGGAAGGGTCTAAGGGTTGGCTAAGAATCTTTACTTATTGTTCCACCTGTGCAGTGTTTGAAAATGTAAACTTTCATGGCTTCATGTCTGAGTTTGGTCACCAAATTCCTTTGTTGTTTGTCGTTGTTCCAGTTTTTTGATGTTCTTGTTCTCAGATATTTATGGAGTAGTTGAACTTTCCTGCATTTTACTTTTCTAAGGTTGCCATTGATAAATGGAGCAGGTTGCTTTATGTCTTTCTTGTTGAAGAGGAGCATGGACCTCAATAACATTAGTGAGCAGTTATTCAAATAACCAGTAGACATCATCAGGATCTTCAATTATAAAAGATATATGAAAAGGTGTAGACCTTAGGTTGGCATTAAAATTTTCCTGATTAAAATCCTTAAAACTCTGGTATGTAAACTTGCTGCAGGTTGTTGTTGATACCCTTCCTTCAGTCATTGTGAAAATCTTTATGAAAGTCACTGTTACCAGTGTTAAAATTGTAAACATATATTTGCCCATGAACTAAGTGAGTTTCCTCTTTTTGACACATTGTCTTCTTTTTGAGAGGTAATCTGCCATAGTATTTACTGCCAAATCTGAAAGTCTGTATGCATTCTTAACCAACAGTTCCATACATGCCCCCTTACTGTTTGTACATTCCACAGATAGCCTGACTAAGTTGGTGTGGTCATATGATTTGTTTCCTTGTTACTTCTTTACTTGGCATGTCCAGCTTTCTGCCTAGTACAGATCCCTAAAATTACCACTGGCCCACAGTCTTTAGTTAATTTGGCACACAAGTAATTTCCCCATGTCATCACTGCTTCTGTAGTAATTTGGCAGATATTTACCCCTACTGACACACATAAAAACACATCAAAGTACATTGTAATCCAAATCTGGAACCATAACATTAATAACGCTGACCATATTGATAATCATCTTTTTATTGAATAACATCATAATATTTTCTATCTTATTACGTAACTATACCCTTACCAATATTGCTTGGCCAGATTTGTCTAGTTTATTTCAGTCCACAAGAAAATGTAAGCATATTAAAAAAAGCACCACATCAAGTGATGATACAAGATTCCGCTCTGTTAAACATGTGCATGAAAATTGAGTGGAAATTAACTAATTCACCATGTTTGTAATCTTAGTCTTTGTAAATTTGAAATGATTTAGTGAAAATGAATTTAAATTGTAGCTTACAATTACTGGAACTGTCCAAAAGACTTTTAAACGTACAGATTTAGCTAAGTCAATGTGTAGTATTGTATATACTCTCTGATAAGTCAGGGTCAGTGATAGCTAACAACATCACATAATGCACCAGCAGGTCAGGGTCTGTAGTGTTTGTGCTACTGAGTACTCCTAACAAACCGCAGTTGGTTCTGACTTGCATGTGAGTATATATGTTAATTTGAAATTAATGGGAAACATTTGCTTCATACCATTATTTTCTTTGGTTATTCCTATCCCTTTAATAGTGTTAGAATCAATTCAATAATATGGAATCAAGCTTCAGGGGTGGTTTGGATCATGGCACAGTGGCTTTGTATGGTATTGAAAAGCTTACTACAGTAAAATGTGTTTTGCAAGACCCGCAGTGGGAGACCACCAGTCTTAAGATAATAAATTCTTGTTGCTTGGATTTATTTATTATAGTATTATGACCTCTTGTAAGAGACCACCTGTCTTAAGTGACCATTCCTATTTTGCAAAATGGTGCTTTTCAGGAAAGGTCTATTATAGTTCTGGCTGAGGCATATGGGGTCTCCATCTCTGTATTGAGATGAGACAAGGTTTTGGAAATAGGTTATCTAGTATAATTTAAAGCTTTTCTGATGATACTGAGTGTTTGTCCGACTCCTAAACACCATTGATGATATGTTCATCTCACTCCTAAAATAATATTTATGATGCTGAGATGTGTGTCTCACTTCTAGCTAAACTCTGTTCGATGCTAAGATGTTTGTCTCACTCCTAAACACTATTGATGATACTGAAATGTTGCTCTTACTCCTAAATCTTATTCATGATATTGAGATGTACACCTCACTCATGAACCCTGTTTATGATCCCGAGATGTATAACTCGCACCAAATCCTATTGATGATACTGAAGTGTTTGTCTCACACCAAACCCTATTGATGATACTGAGATGTTCTCATTCCTAAACTCTGTTGATGATACTGAGACATTTATCTCACTCCTAAACCCTATTGATGAAATTTTGACAAAGAATGATAGGCAATAATAATTTTTGCAAGTCAGGGAAGGAATTATTTTGAGTGGTTGATTTCCTACTGTCTGCTTTAATTTGTCTTTTAGACATCTATTTTTCTGCTTTGCAATGTTTCTGTATTGCAACAAAAGCTTTACTTGACTGGGACATTTTGATGGGTATCACTAAATTAATTCTGTAGTGCTGATGGGCAAAACAAAAATTGATTGTCTTCAAGCTTCAAATAAACTACTAAATCTCTAGAGTGTTGCAAAAGATTAGAAAACAAAGTCAGATTGGCCTGGGCTTTTGGGGAGGCATTTCTCTTATCAATCAGAACAAGATCATCCTTTTAGTTCATTATTCTGACAGTTAGAGAGAAGTTTGAGGAATGGAGTTATAAACGTGTACTCTTAGGCCACACAAAAAATATTAATGAGCCATTCTGATAACACATCCTGCCCTGTTTTCATTAATGAGCCATTCTGGTAACACATCCTGCCCTATTTTCATTAATGAGCCATTCTGGTAACACATCCTGCCCTATTTTCATTAATGAGCCATTCTGGTAACACATCCTGCCCTATTTTCATTAATGAACCATTCTGGTAACACATCCTGCCCTATTTTCATTAATGAGCCATTCTGGTAACACATCCTGCCCTATTTTCATTAATGAGCCATTCTGGTGACACATCCTGCCCTATTTTCATTACTGGGCCATTCTGGTAACACCCTATTTTCATTAATGAGCCATTCTGGTAACACCCTATTTTCGTGGCCCATGCCCCTGTGAATGTCATCTGTGTTTACTGGAGGGTGATCTTGTGAGGGAAACTATAAATGCAGTTGGATGCTATTAAAAAATCTCTACAGTGAACTATAAGATGAACAACTCTTCCTTTTTCATCAACTGACAATATACTGACTCGAATGTAATTATTGTAACATCATGATCTAAATCCAATTTATATTCAAAACTTGATGTTTTATTATCCTATGAAGAGAATACATATTATATGGCAAAAAAGCACTTATTTTGTTTTCAATCCTCTTGAACAATGTAAAATATGATTTCTGTACATGAATCAACCAGCTCATTCATGGACATCTTTGCTTTATCATTGTGTGTGTGTGTGTGTGTGTGTGTGTGTGTGTGTGTGGAGCTGACATTTTTTATGAAGATGAGGCCTTCCAAATGAATGTAAACATGTATTCCTAGAAAATAAAAGATGAAAGTAAAAAATACTACAAATCTTTAAAAGTTACATGAAATATATAAGTAAGCAAAAAGGTTAAAATCCTTAGATATAGAATAGTTGTTCTATATAAACTGCATTCTTTACAGATTTTCTCGAGAGTTATTTAACCAGAAGGCTTGGATTAACATAAAAACTTTAGTTTCAAATTGTGGATGTCAGCACATGAAACTAAATTGAGTTCTACTGTCAGATGACACTAGCAAGGTATCATACTCAAGTTGTACCATTAAGGAGGTATACATTGGTCAGATACATGTCCTACATGTAGGTGAAACAGTATCACTCTTACTTTGTAATTTGTTCTATATGAGTGATGCCACTGTTGTTGGTGATGGTTTTGATGTTCAGAGGCAATTGTTTGTGGAGTTCACATGCCACAGGTTTGCAGAGTATCTTATAACGGCAGAACATGGTCTTCTATATCACATTTAAAGCCACTATATGGACTTCTCCTCTTAGAATTGAGTGACTGCCATGCTACTTTGTCAGCCTTGTCTGCTTTTTTTCATTACCCTTAAATAGTTTGTGACTAAATTGGCGGCCACTTTATCTTTTGATATGCTTATCATAATGTGGAGTATATTATATTACAATATCTGTCTGTCTATTACCAATCTCATTTCCATGCAATAATTTGAGTTATCCATCATCTCAATTTTCCAAGCTTGTAGATGGCTTGCTCTTGGAGTAAGGAAGAACCTTTTCAATATTGGGATCTAAAGCTGAAAGGGCAATGTCACTGTTGAAAGGGCAAGGTCACTGTTTCTGCAATATCTTGACTTTTTTATCATCTGCAGTTACCACTTTATGGATAGCTTGCTCTTGGAGTGGTGCAGTCTCTTGATTTTGAAGTCAAAAGGTTAGTGTTTAATTTCACTGTGACTGAAGAATAAAAAATGGTCTATGCATGTTAAATTTAGTTCCACAGCATAAAACCGCACCATTTAACTTTGTGGATGGCATGCACTTTAAAAGTAGCCTGTTGAATTGATATAAAATGGTCAAAGGTCAGGGTTACTGCAACTGAAATAAACAGAATGGATTCTGCACAATAACTTTTCATTGTAAATCACAGACCTGGATTAAAGATTGTGGATGGCTTATATTTAGGGTAAAGAAGAAGCCTATTGATTTTATGTTAAAAATGTTTAAAAAAATCAAAGTTATACTGACTTAAAGAATATAGTTTCTGCACAGAAGTTTCAGTGATGTACATAGAGGACAATTAAACATGGGGTTGGTGTATAATGTGCCCTTCATGGTACACTTGTTTCAGATTTTACAAGCAAATCATGTTTATATAAGACTTGGGATATTACCAGGCTGTCAGATTTAAGATTTTCCAAGGGGTTTTGTTGGAAATGGAATTCAAAAAGATGACAAAATTGTTTCTTTGAGAGAATTTGACATAATTAAAAGATTTGAGTATAGTTGTACTTTCTCAGTTAGACTTGATTCATATTACTGTTTACCTCAGCCATTGCAAAATGAAAAGTTGATGATAATACAGTAAACCTGTATTGGAAGACCATCTCTTCTGCCAAACATTAACAGTTTCTCAAGACAAGTGGTCTCACGAGAGGTTACAACACTATATGATTAATAAGTTTGTGCACTGAGAACTTAGTCTGTCAAGACTGGTGGTTTCTCATTACAGTGGTCTCTGAAGACAGGTTTTAATGTACTTGTTCCTTTGCAGCTCATTCCCACCATTAAGACTACATTTAGATGAAATTGACAGTCACCTGGGTCGCCTTGAGTTGCTGTCTGCAACATTTTTGAAAGTTTTGTACCTACTATTTTAACATTAAATTTATATAATTACTCTCAGTCTATATATATATATATATATATATATATATATATATATATATATATATATATGTATTACATGCACATGGGAACACTGCCATAATGCTGATTTATTACAATTCAGATTTGGATATAACAAATAAACATCATGGTTTCTGATTTTATTTTCTTAGATGTTCCTTTTTCCTTGATGCCATTGAAAACATCAGCCAAGCTGATGAACAGATAAATATTACTGATTCAGAAACCTGTAACTTTTGAATTGTAGTTACTGGAATGTTCTTGCACAGCAGTGATTAATATTTTATTGAGCATGGGGCTTTCATAAATCTGATTGTTATGTAATTTACAGATAGTACAATTATTTTGTTTATACCATCCTCCAAACACTTGTATACACATTCAGTTATCTTTCAATCGTTCATCCTGACATCACAATTTGGTCCATACAGGTGTCGGCTGTTCTGGACCCCAACTGTGTTATGTAGGGGTTCCCTTGAAAACACACACACACACACACACACACACACACACACACACACACACACACACACACACACACACACACACACACACACACACACACACACACACACACACACACAGTACTTACTGGACTTTACTAAGAGACAAAAGGTTTTAGCTGACACATACTGCAGAGACCATTTGGATGCTAAATCAAATTGTCTTTGACATTCTTGTACATTACAGTGTCAAATAACACCTTAATAAAGTAAATTCAAAGGTGATTAGGCTTACACATTCTTTCTTGTGTCAGACAATGAAATATGGTGTTGCCGGCTAAGCTTGCAACTACATAAGGGTTTTACAGCTATACCAGTCATAGTTAGTGAAAAGGTGTAGAGAAGTGGCAGTTTGATTCATCAGTAAACAATAGTTTAGTAATTTTAATAATCATTTTATCAATAAAGTTATTTGTTTCTCATGATCAGTGCTCCTGCAAAAGGAAACAGAAAACCTAATTGAATGTTTGCCCTGGATAATAAGGTTTTTATTTATTTGGAGGTTTTCTTTTGAGAGTCTTGTGCACTTCTTTATGTTTTTCATTTTTTCCTTCCATCTTTTATCCAGTAGTATGTTTTACAGAAATGTTTATCTTTCTAGGTTTTTTTCTGTTCTGGCCAAGGGCCAGAAGAGGTCATGGGAGGGTCTTTCAAGGGCTGTTTGCCATCCATTGCCTGTCTGTCATCCATCTGTCCATTAGCACAATTTTATTATTGCTCCTCCTCCTTCTAATCTACCTGGAGGATTGCCATGAAATTTTACACACATTTATCCCATGGTCTTGTGTCTTAAATGAAAATAGTGCCTATCTGACATCCAATATGGCCACCATATTGGCCATCTTACTGCAAGTCTTGCTTATATGGATGGTCATATCAGCATGTGGTTTTCACTAAAAGACTTAATGTGATGTCTAGCTGGTCCTAAATAAAATTGGTGCAAGTTTGAAATCCAATATGAAAAACTTTTCATAACTCTTTCTGAAAATATAATCATGAGGTTTTCACCAAAATAATTATTTTGATGCTGATTATTCCTATATGAAAATGGTGCCAATTTAATGTCCAGTATGTCTGCGATCCACAATGGTCAGCTTGAAAATCATGTTGTCACTTCTCTGAATTAATGCTCACAGCAGCATAAGCTTTTCACTAAAAGATGATTTGTAATGTTTTGTTCATCCTAAATTAAAATGTTGCTGATCTGACATCCAGTATGTGGCCAGCTTGAAAATTATTTTTTCACTACTCTTCTTAAATGTAAAGTTGTTTTGACATGGGTTTTCATCAGAAAAGTTCTTATCATGTTTAGTTGGTCCTTAATGAAAATGACTAACCTTAAATATGGCCACCATAGAAGTTAGCTTCAAAATATTCTTATATATCAGGATGGGGTTTTCACCAAGACACTTATGGTCCTAAATGAAAATGGTGTAAGTCATACATCCAATATGGCTGCCTGGTGGCTGTCTTGAAAATCTTGTTGCTATTCCACCTGTATGAATGGTCATATTGACATTGTGTTATCACCAAACAATTTCTAATGGTGTCTGCTTCATTTTAAAAGAAAATGGTACCAATCTGACATCCAATATGTCCAACAGTGACAGCAGCTACTTTGAAAATATAGTTATTGCTGACAGAAATGGTTTCAGCACTCTGCAGTTAAAAGGAAGAAATGGTTTGATCTTGAAAATACAGGAAATTCTTTTTATTCAGTAGAACATCAGTCCCTCCAAGTGATTCTTGTTTTTGGATCAGAAGGATTCATCTTCCAAAAGTTTTAAAAGCAAACATTTATTTGTTACCATCAAGGTTTCCAGTTCATTTCTATTTGCATTATTAGAACTTTACCTTTAGTTGATGCCATGTTACCCCAGTTTTGTTGACATACCATTGGACCCTGTTGTATATATACTTTCCACTAATTGCCTTATAATTTAAATGCTTTATCCTGGTTTCATGAGGAGCACTTATCTAGGACAAAAACAGTCTTTCAAAAGGTTTTAAAACTTATTTTCTATTCTGTTTCCAGTTTACTAAGTTTGTTGTTTTGAAAGACAAGAAGACTTGAAGATAAGGTAAGCAAACTTTTTTGGCCTTGTTTAATTATACTTTCATTTTCTGGAGCAGCTTAAAATAAAAAAAGGGTTGGATGGAGTTTTTGGTATGAAGATGGACATTTTGTTATTTGAATAAAGATTGACATATTTTAGCTGTTTGTGTAACTACATGCATTATCTAAATATGCTACTTCACTGTTTATTCCATATAATTATTGTACAACAGGTATATGTTATGGGTGGGGTGGGGATATAGTTAATGCTATGCCTGTCTGCCTATAAACATTTTCTCTGTGTTTGTCAGTCTGTCTGTCCATAAACAGCTTCATTGTCCAAAACTGAAACTAAAACTGTATTTCAACCACTAATTTACATGGGACCAGACTCTCTGCATGGAGCAGACTCGCTACATGGACCAGGCTCATGAACCAGACTCAATACATGGGACCAGCAAGTTGAGCAAAGTTGCCTTTTAATTAACTTGGAATGTTTTTGCATCCAGTATTTATGTTGTCATGGAAACAAACTGCAGTATAAACATTGTTTAAAATTGAGAATTTTGGATCATAATATGGTAAAGGCATGGCAGTAGACCCTTTTCCTGTGACTTACATTATTTCATCATTAAAAAATGGAAGTTCGAGTGCAGTATCTTTGATCAGAGAATGCCAGCACTTTTTGTTGGTCCCAGAGAGTATATTCAAGAGAGCAATGTTTGACATGTCCACATTGTAAATTAATAGTGGTCATAATGGCTGTCACTTTGAGGTTATTCAAAGCCTGCAACTTTTGCCCAGTAAAATCAGTCTAATTTGTTGTGGACAATGATAATAGCTTCTAAAGCTGATGTTAAAAATGATTTATTACAACAATTAAGCAAAGTAATATCTATAGGGTTTATCAACTCGTTATGGTAACTCTGTTTTGATATTGGGAAAAGCATTTTTCTATTTTGATTGTTTTGTCTTTCATGCCGTGTCTCAGGGGATAACATTTCATTGTCAAAATCATTTTAGCCTGAATTAATTTTCTAAGATAATTAATGTTTACAGTAGCTACTGGAGACTGCCAAATGCATTGTGGAAGCAAACTATGTAATCATTGATTACATTCTGTTTCTGTATCTTAGCAACACTAAAGCTTAACTGTGATGTTAGTGTTTGATTCAGTGTTCACTATATCTTGTAAGACAGCAGTTGAAATGGAATGTCTTTAGCTGCCGTTTGTGACAAATGTTAATTCAAAACACAAGGATTTGCTTACCATACTCATAAAATGTTAAGGAATATGTTTGTGGTAGTTTTTATTGATTGTTTTTTTTCCCAACTTTTGGTATATTAAAAAATGTGTCTCAATGTTTTGCCTTAATCTCAAGAAAGATTTTGATTTGTAAATTCAAGAAGACAGGAAGCTGTAATAACAATCTGTAAAGAAAAGGTAAAGAAATGTCTGAGTCATAATTCTTGGCAACATTCTAGTTCACAATTCTTGACATTGTATTCACAATTCTTGATGTCTGGCTTTGTATTTCTTGACAAAGTCTGAACTCATATTTCTTGACAATATCTGAGTCCATATTTCTTGACAATGTCCAAGTTCATATTGCTTGATGAGTTCATATTTTTGACATTGTAAAAGTACACCCAGGTCAAGAAAGCAAATTTATGTAACAGTTATGCTTTCAAGTTTTGTTTGCATTCATATGAAGTTTTTAATGAATTCAAAGTTATGCAGCCATGTGACAAATTAATGTGTGTAGTAGACTGGTAGATACATTTATAAGAAAGAAGTTGTGTCTAAATATATCCATCCTTTATTAAAACAGACCCTAACAAATAAGCATTGACCAAATGGGCAGTAAATAAGTATTTACTTATTCATTTACATGCATTATAAAAATGTAAATAAATGCATCTATGGTGTTTAATAATAAACTCTTTTCATGATTTTCCCATTTATGCTGTTCAAGGCATGCCTACCGGAATTAAAGTGCTTACATATTTGCTTCTTTTTTTGTCATTTTTTTAAAAATCCAGTGCATAAGCTAAAGTTTAGATGCCACAAGACTTTTACTTACATTAAGCACTAACTTGGATACAAGAACAACAATATAAGAACACTAACAACATATCCATAAATTAAAATGGGTTATGTTGCATTTTCTGGTTATAGTTGAATTCTTAGTGCAAGTGGCCTGGTCCAGAAACAAGTTGAAGCACATGTTTGATTTGTCATTCTCAGCAAAAGCTAAGAGACTGAACTTGATAAATATTTCATTTTCTGCTGAGACTTTAATGCTACTTTCCATTGATTGTAGGTAATGTTATTTGCTGGTTGTTGAATCTCCACGAAAATAGAAATAAAACATGAATGATTTTGTTTTTAGGGATTACAGTAGGATAAGGTGGTAGCAGCTGTTTGACCTGTTTGTGTGTTGGTAGCTAAAATACGTCAGAATAAATGACTCCAGGCAACTTTACAGCTTACAAAAATGGAAAAAAATTCTTGTTTATTTGTTCCATTCAGTCGCTAGTTTCATATTGTAATTAAATTTGGTTTTCATAACATTAATCTTGGGGCACCAAGTAGCCGAGTGGTCTAAAGCGCTCGCTGTTATGGATCACTGCCATCTCACCTCTGTCTGCATGGGTTCAAGTCTTGGCCTTAGTCAATGTGGGTATGTGAGAAAGCTTGCCAGTAGCTTCTCATGGGTTGGTGGTTCTTTCCGGGGTTTTCCTGTGTTCTTCCTCCACCATTTGTACTGGCTGCCATGTATAGCCTATCTTGTGCTGTGCTGACAATGGCATTAAACCCTACAACAAGAACACAACCATTAATCTTGGAATGCAGATGTATTACTTGTATATATAATATTCACCTATATCTAATTGCACACAGCTAGCTTGTATGTAGTGAGATCAACAGGCTTTGACATTGTAAATACATGTAATGGGGTGCAGTATATAGGCCATCATATGCTGAGCTGGATCCTTTCCTACATACAAGTACATGTGTACTTTATTTCAATGTAAGTGTGTTTTAACAGGTCATCAGCATCTCTACATAGATACATACATACATACATACAGATGTACATATATACATACATACATACGGACATACATATACATACAGACATACATATACATACATACAGACATACATATACATACATACAGACATACATATACATACATACAGACATACATATACATACATACAGATGTACATACATATATACATATATATACCTACCTACCTACCTACCTACCTACCTACCTACCTACATACATACAGACATACATATACATACATACATACAGATGTACATACATACATATACATACATACATACATACATACATACATACATACATACACACACATACACACATGTACACACCAACACACATACACACACACCCATACACATATATACATATCTAGCACAGAATGAATGATTTAATGCACTGAGTTGACTTTCTTTTAAAGCTGTTTAAATTAAACATGTGATAGGTCTGCATGATTTGGATTTCATCTTATTTCTTATGTATTGTGTTATGTTGAGTGTCTGAATATCAGAGAAGTTGCAGTGAAAAGGAGCATCGAAAAATTTGGAAGGACCACATTAGACAGCTCAGGATAATCTGTTAGTGTTACAAGTTGATTTAAATATCAGATAGACTTTAGAATTTTCACAGTATTGTGTATGTGATAATAACATTTTATAGAGAAAAGAATGGATTCATATAGTAATTGCCTTTATAGTTTCATTTCCAGCTTAAGTCATAGAGGTTCACCTAGGACGACTTGTTAAGAGACCAGTGTTTAATATGTTGTTGAGTACAAGGAATTTATCACAGTTTTAATGTAAGTTAGTTCATTGTTATTGCATGTGCTTTATTGACTGCCATTTCCACACATGGTATTTATTATTGATGTTTACTGCTTGATTGACTGCTTTTGTACCAAAGACTTGCTATGCAGTGTAAAATGCACTTGATATTGGAGAGTATTTCAGTTGAGGCTTGTAATTGTTATTTTCAAAAAGCCACTAATTACAAGCACAAGTTACTTGACATGCAATCATCCCATGAAGTTCATGGATCAATGACTTTGTGTCAGTGGAACTGTTATATATGATCACAAAACATGAATAATTCAGACATCAGAGTTAAAACTACCTTCCTCTGTGAAATCTCTCAGATATTTTCTTGTTGAACTTGATCCAGAGAGGTTGCCTTGAAACTGTTATGAAAACACCATAGGTAAGTTATAGTCTGTATGATGTAAAACACAAAAACACACAAACAAACACACATTTATATATAGGACCAAAGGGTCCCGATGTAAGCAAATAATTATTTGAAGAATTCTCATTAAGCACGACTCTGAAATAGACCAGTCAAATCAACATGGGATTTTCACTAAATAAAAATTTGCGATGTCTAGTTGCATGGTCATAAATGAAACCAGTGCCAGTTTGAAATCAAAAATGTGTTTGCCACGACAGCCTCTTTAAAATTTTGTTATCATCAGTCCAACTGAATGGTGCTAGTCTGATACCCAGTTTGGGAACCATGGCAGTCATCTTTAAAAGCTTGTTAGTAACTAGTCTTATGTTCATTATGTCTTATTGATATCAGATTTTCACCAGCAAATGTTTTATGATGTATAGGTAGTTATAAGTGAAAATTGTGCAAGCTGACCTACTACTCAGTGGTGACCATTTTGAAAATCTTGTTATTGGTACTACCCCTAGCAAGAAAGTCATTCCAAACTTGTCATTTTTGCCAGAGACTTTCCATGGTGTCTTGTAGTCTTTTTAATGAAAATGATTTGTCCAATATAGGACACATGGTACTAATTGTATGGAAAAATGGGAACCAGTCTGGATGTGGGGAACATAAAATAGAGTGTATATGGGATTGGCTGGCCAGGATTGGTTGATAATGAAAGTTATTTTCTAGGAAAAAGAATCTTTTTAGAGCTTATCCTAGTTGTAACTGAAAAAGAAATAGAAATATTGTTTTATTGATGGAATTTCAGTCCTTTAACAGCCTTGAGTTTGGAATACTCATTACTGAAATTAGCACCTGACTCTTTGATGATGGAATTGAAAGCACTTTTCAAACACATGTAGGTCCAGAAAATGCCACAGCTCATATCCATTTCTCTACACAGAAGCTGTCATCCAGGTTTCATCTATACTGATAAATATATCATGTGCACTCAGAAATGTAAAGTTATGGTATTTTTAATATCATTGTGTTTGCATAGGTTTACTATGGGAACTGAATTAATACCGTTAGTCTTGCAGGCACCCTGCTGGCCATCTTTAACACCTTGTAATATCTTCTCTGCTTGAATGGATGGCCATATTGGCATGTGGTTTTTACAAAAAGACTTATAATGTCTAGATATACTGAAATGAGAATGGTGCTAATCTTGCCTACAATATGGTGTCATTACAACCAGCTTGAAAATTGTTTTATCACTAGCTCTGGATGGATAGCAATATATGATGGGGAGTTTTCACCAAAAGACTTCTAATGAAAATGATACTGATCTTACATTCATTATGGCTGCCGTAGTGAATAATTTGAAAATATTTCAACCTGAGCACATCAGAGATGGTTTCAAACAGCAGTGAAAAAGAAGAAATGGTCATTTCTTGAATTCCTGGAAAATCTTTTGGGACATTAGTGTCAGTCGTTTCAGTGGACTGCTGTTTTTAATTATTGTATAACACCTCCAACATCCATTTATGGGCAGGATTCAACATGTAGACATCCATCTATGGGCAGGGTTCAGCATGTGGACATCCATCTATGGGCAGGGTTCAACATGTAGACATCCATCTATGGGCAGGGTTCAGCATGTAGACATCCATCTATGGGCAGGGTTCAACATGTAGACATCCATCTATGGGCAGGGTTCAACATGTAGACATCCATCTATGGGCAGGGTTCGACTTGTAGACATCCATCTATAGGCAGGGTTCAACATGTAGACAGCCAGCTGTGGGCCAGGTTCGAAATGTAGACAGCCATCTATGGGCAGATTGGAAATATGGATATGAAAACTATTGACTTTCCTTTAAATGTTTGTAACCATGATTGCCAAGCAGGAGCCTGTGAAGTACAAATTGGTCTGAACTTAGCTATTGCAGTTGACCATGTGATATGTAAAAGATTAGCAATCATAGACACACACCCACTTAAGAGGTTTGTGTTACTTAACTGTTGTGAAAATGTGCAGAAGCCAATAAAGTCATAATGAGTGATCTTTGTACCCTGCTTGTATTATAGTGTGACAGGTGCTGCATCAAAAAAATCATTGCCTGCTGAGTTACAATGCATATGTCTTAATCTTTTTCTCTCTCATTAAGTTACTTGTACTTTTGGACTAGTTAAATCTGTAAAGGTCTGTATTATCTTGCTTTATTGATATTACATTAAAAATTGCCACAAGGCTGAATATATCACACTGAGATTAATCTCATTATTAAATCACCATATTGTACTTGTTACATCCTTTTGTTTGCCAAGTTGATCTATTTTATTTTCATGGTTGACTTAGCTTTTAGGTTTTTGGGTGTAAATATTATGGATATGGATTAAGTGTTATCAATACATGGACAGAATAAGTGATGCCTTGTAGCTAACTTTACAATTTCATGGTCAGGACAAGTGTTACCTTATAGCTAACCTTACAATTCATGGACAGGACAAGTGTTACCTTATAGCTAACCTTACAATTCATGGACAGGACAAGTATCACCTTATAGCTAACCTTACAATTCATGGACAGGACAAGTGTCACTATATAGCTAACCTTACAATTCATGGACAGGACAAGTGTCACCTTATAGCTAACTTTATAATTCATTTATCATAATAAGAATGAACCATATACAGTATAAACTTGAAAATAAGCATTATAATGTTTACAAATGAAGTTTTTTTATTGCTATATATTTTTAATATAATTACATGTAATTATTTAGCATGATCTGTGAGTACAAAATAAAATATATATTACAGTATTTATGGATAATGTTTCTTCTTGGCTGAAGGGTGGTCTCTCAAAACAGGTTTTACTGTATATGTTAATTCTAACACTATATATACTTGCTTATAAGATGAGTTGAACTGCAGACTTCATAGACTCAGATTTGCTGTTGCATAATGTGCCAGCAGATCAGAGTTTGTGCAGTTTTTCTAGCAGTAATCATTAGAACAAACAACATATACCCTGATGTCCAGGTGCATTATGCTAAGGCAGATTAGGATCTTTGTTGTTTGCAGTTTGAATTGACTTATAAGTGAGTATATATGGTAATTACAATGATATTAAACCAGTTTGCATGTTTCAATATTGAAATTATGCCTGTTTGTAGATGAATTGGTTTGGCCAAAAAATGAAGAAAAGACTATAATAAATAAATAAAAATTAAATATATAAATAAATTTAAAGTACACTAGTTCATTACATTCAATTCATTTTTTTAAGCCAAGAATAAATTAGTCAATAGAAAAAGATACTGGAGAAAAAAGAAATACATTGCCAAATAAATTTATTTTAAATATGAGCAATTTAATCAAAATAAGTCTATAAATAGAGTAATTTTTGTACCAATAATTTAATCAGTTTCTCAAACGGGGAACAGAGTAGATGATAACATCAATGTTGACAGAGAAACTGATTTGAAGTAGTGGTTGTTAATAGATGTTTAAGAACCTTCAATGAGCATTGGAAGGTCCTAAAAGGTTGAATATAGTCAGTTGTTCCATGTTGTTTGAAACTAATGTCAGGTGTTAGATACTGTCCCAGACCTAATTCTTAAAGTTAGTGACATGTTGAAATGAATTGTAAAACACAATGGCAACAAAGATGATGAGGATGGCCATGTTCTTGATATTATTATTGTTGTTGTGGTGTTATTATTATTATTGTTGTTATTGTTGTTATTCTTATTATTGTTGTCATTGTTGTTATTGTTATTATCATTGTTATTATTATTATTATTATTATTATTATTATTATTATTATTGTTGTTATTATTATTATTATTATTATTATTATTATTATTATTATTATTATTATTATCAACAGGAATAATTTAATTTGCCAGTTAAACATGCAGTGCATTCTTATTGGTACATTTGTCCTTATTGTCGGGGTCCTGGTACTTCCTGTGAGCTGAAAGATACCTGCATGTGAGAACCTCACCTGTACAACAAGACCTTGGCAAGCTAGGCCTCTGCATTAGCACTTGATGAAATTTCTTCTAGTGAACCGTACAAGAAATGATTTTGGTTCCTGATTTTACTTTGTGCATGTTATGACAACAAAACTGTTGGTCCTATCAATTCAGAAAATTGATAGATTAAAAGAAAAAGTAAAAACAAAAAAGTTGATTTAAAAAAAAATCAAAGAAAATCAATTTTTTGGGTTAATTGAGCCACCGTTTTTACTTTAAATGAAAGAAATAAAAGTCACAATTTGTTACTTATGTATTAAGTACTTTGATATAAACTTTGGATGTTCTTCATTGTTCTTATCATGTTTTTATCCAGTGCTTTTCTTAGATATTATCCAGTTTCCTGGTACAGATTACACCTATCCTGTTGATTGCATTTGACATAAAAAGCTGCATGGAGAAAAGACCATAATCCAATGCCCTCAGGTGGCTAATTTTGACATTATGGTGTTTTTATTATGTTTGTCAATGGAAACTCTTAATGCAAATGTTACACAATATTCCAGACATTGTTAAAGGCCTGGTCCTGGAATATTTAATAATTTAGTTCAGTGACATTTGAAAGACTTGCCCTAGGGAGCTTTTTGTGCTTTTGACTTATTATGGAAAAGTTAAATTAATGGCTTCAGTAATTCATGAAGTCCCATGAATATTCAGGGAGCTGCAGTACCTCTGTTGATAGAGCATCAGATTCTTAATCCGGACTCCCATCGGACTCGTAATCTGAGCATTGTGGGTTTGATAACTGCCAGGTCGAGCCTTTTTCAACTGTCTTGACTTGTCCTTGGGAAAGACACAAAGCTTTCATTTCCTAGACATGATGTATTAAGTAATGTCAAAGCACTGTTAAAATCAACCAACCAACCAATCAACCAACCAACCAATCAACCAGCCTTTGAATATTCAAGCTTTGACTTATTTTCATGCTTCATTTGATAGATTGAATCCAAAATTAGTTTCTAATATTTTGTTCACCAGAAAGATCTTTTTTATGATTGAAACCCGACGTACTGTATTTACCTTATATGTTGAGACACCGTATTTGTTGGGACACCATAAATTAATTTTAAAAGTAATTTTTTTGTGCACTGTATTTTCTGGGATACATCATTTTTTTTGAGTCGTAAGTTGTGGGACACCTTTTAAATCATTTGAAAATTACATGTCTGAAAATGCACTCTAACTGAAATTTTATTGTAAAAAACAAAAAAATATACTTGAGATATAACTCTTTAATCCACTGCAGCAGCATCTCATCAACACAACCATTCTCCTGCACGCGTACGATCCATTCTTTCGGTGCATGAATATTTTTTTTAGCTTTCTTATACCATGAAAAATTTTTAGAGGCAACACATCACCTGAAGTGGAAACTGCAAGGACTAAAGTCAGATTTTTTCAAATCTGCACCAATCTAATTCTCACACATTTTACCCCCATCTTATCATTGGTCCGTCCAGGAATGCGATCAAAGTACACTAGAATTTCATCCATGTTATGATCATATTGTCGGTGAAATCATCAGCTTCTCTTCTGGCCTTCATGAATTCATCACATTTTATTTTCTCCAAATCTTCTGGGCAATGCTGGGTCATCGATGTCTCTGCGCGAAGCACTATATTGTAATAACTTTCAAAATTGTTTCATTGTTGAAATTCAAGTGATTTTCAAAATTACTATGAATACCGGTGAAAAGGAACTACCATATCTCGGCCATCTTTGTATATTACTGCTGCTGCCAGTTGTTTTATTCACCACCCAGTCTTCTGTTTGCTTTGCATCTGTAATTATAATTAATACAAAGGAGCATTGGTGTCTGCGGGTAAATAGTAATGATATTTTTGTAACCTGTGCTGGTGAAAAGATTGTCACTTGCACTCAAATTTCAAATAATGATTTTTATTTGCAAGATACTGTCATAAAGTAGACCAGGATATAATTCAATCTTGGTTATTTTGCACCTAACACCATGTCATGCGTGAATGGCAGTTGTCTTCAATATATCAGTTGATTATTTCCCTATCATTTGCAAAATCATCTGCTTCTCTTCTGGCCTGCACGAATTCATCACATTGTTTTATTTTCTCCAAATATTCTGGGTGATGCTGGGTCACGGATGTCCATGCATGAAATGCTATATTGTGTCACTTTAAAATTTGTTCCATTGTTCAATTTATTTTTAAAATTCCCATGAATACCAGTGAAAAGGAACCAAAGTTTGTTTCCATATCTTGGCCATCTTTGTATATTCAAACAGAAATTTAAAAATAATTTTAAAAAATCGGCACACTTAAAAGAATCCATAATCAGCTTCTGATGTCAGCTTGCTTTGCAATAAAATAACCTTTGTATTGATATCCCTTTTAAAAAAAATGTTAACCAAAGTCGGCTTTTGAGGTCAGCTTGCTTTGTAATAAAAAATAACCTTTGTCTTTGATGTCCTGTCGGTAAGTTCAAAGAAGGGAGTTTATTACTCGCTGACAGTTGTGTTTATTCACCACCTGGGCATCTATTTGCTTGGCATCTCTAGTAATAATTATTACAAAGGAGCATTGATGTCTGCAGGTAAATAGTAATGATACTTTTGTAACCCGTGCTGGCAAAAAGATTGTCACTTACACTCAAGTGGATGTGTTTCCAAATAATGATTTTTATTTGCAAGATACTGTCATAAAGTAGACCAGGATATAATTCAATCTTGGTTATTTTGCACCTAACACTGTGTCATGTGTGAATGACAGTTTTCATCAAGATATTGGTTAATTATTTCCCTCTTGTTAGCAATTTTGTTGGATCCAGTTTTCAGTCGGATAACATATTCAAACCTTTGAGCACAACCAAACAATTTGTTTCTCAGTGTTCATGTCAGTGAACAACATGACCTGTGTTATCGGATATAAGCAATGCACACTACAGTATGGAAACCTACGTTACATATATGGATTTCATGGATATATTTTATTCTTTAATGCTCATGTTGAAAAAAAAGGAATAAATGATAACAATACAAGGTTAGTTTCTTTCTTTTTATTATCTAATAAGCATTTTATTTATCTATTTTATTGCAACGTGCAAAGGGGGGGGCACAAATGCAATACAAATTTATTTCATTTCTTAAGTCTTGGAACATATGACCTAGGGGAAAAAAAGTTCCACCATAAGTTCTGGGACAGGAAAAAAAAAACTTTTTTATCGGGTGACTATATATACAGTAAATACAGTACTCAGTTATAAGCAGAGTGCTGCTGCAAACTGCACAGACCCAGGTCTGCTGTTGCATAATGCACTGGCTAGTGTGGATAGACCCTGATCGGCCAGTGCATTATGTGGCAGATCAGGATCTGTGTTGTTTGTGGATGGACTTTATTTATCCGCAAGTATTAGCAGTATTTGGTTAAGTTTTAGAAAACGCTTCAGATGTGTTTTCAGATATAAATTAATTTTGAAAGGTTGCTGGCTGCGCAGTGTTCACATTATTTTTGTTAATAATTATATTCTTTGTTTAGTACTTTATAATTTCTTCTCACAAGTAGCTGCTAAGATTTCCATTTTTCATCATTGTATCTGTATGGTATTGTAATGTGGAGGAAATAAAGATATGTCAAACAATCTTCAAAACTTTACTCTGAACTTTATTCACTGAAGATTGAATGTTTTCATGCAAGCTGGATCTGACTGCAAACTACATAGGCCCAGATTTTCTGCATCATAATGCATAAGCAGATCATAGCCTATTTTGTTCTACTGTTATAGTTCTGACAAACATCATAGATCCAGATCTGCTATTTCATAATGGATTGGAAGATCATGGTCTGTGTCGTTTGTTTTACCAAGTAGTCCTAACAAACTCCATGTAGCCATTAGTCCTAACAAACTCCATGTAGCCAAATCAGTGGACCAGGGTCTGTCAGTACGTTTTACAATGATAGGTCAGAGTCTATATTGTTTGCAGTCAGATTGGATGTTCATGTCAGTGTGTTTGGAAGCTTTATGGGTTTTTTTTTCAATTTATATTTAACAATTTTCACTCTCACTATGAATGTGAGTTTTGTGAACAACTATAAAAAGGGGTGTGTGAAAATAGTGCAATAAGAGTATAGCATTTTCTTTTTTTTTGGTGTAAGGGTCTTTTTTGAGCCCAGTCCTTATTGCCCATTCCCTACTGTATCAGGTACCATCTTATGGATGTTTTGATAAGGAATTCTTTTCTGGTTTACAGGTCCATTATTATTGAAGCACATGTTTAGTGATAATACTGACTTTTAAGCATTCAGTAGCAGTTTTATGGTTCTGTTTGTTGCTGTTTTTAAGGCTGTATTGGCTGGCAAGAAATTCCTATGTTTTAGTATTTCATTAGAATATGCATAGACTATGCATATGCCAAAACCTGATGATGCTTATCGAGAACAGCATAAGGTTATTAACAGTGTGTGAATGTAAAAGCTTTTGGAATTCATAGTCAGGGAAATTCATACATTGGCTGTCAGGTCTTTTGATGAAGACTTCTGGATCCTTGGGAATCAAGTGAGATTCGGTAAAAGCTGCTTTTAAGCATCAGTTTGCACATGAAGGGATTGGTGATACTTCTTAAAAGTAGATTGTGATAATGCTGATGATAGAAATGATTGGAAAATGATACTTGGTGTTAATATAATGATTGGAATGCATTGGATCCCAAAAACATTAAGCTAAGAAGGCTGGTATTTTAAATACCATCAGAATGAACAAGATGGCATAGCTGTGACCAATCAATGAATGTCAACCATCAGGTCCTTTACATGTTATGGAGTCAGAAAGAACCCAGTCAGATTTCCCTAGGTTTTTTTTTGTCAGATGATTTTATCGAAAATATTATTGAAAGAGACTGACAATTATGCCCTGAAACAAATAAGAGAACTTTCTAGTCAGAGTAATTTGTCCCGATGCAGACTGTCTCTGCCTGACATTTAGCCATTTCTAAAACTGTCCTTTGTAATGGATAAACCATGTTCCAGTCAGAATTTCATTTTGCTAATGCAATGCCAAAGGTATCCTGTAAATGTGTGAACTGAAAAATGCAAGAAAATATTTTTCCATCTAAATTTGGTTTGTTGGAGTTTCAGAAGAATATCAGAAATGGTTTCAGGACTGAGCATTTAAAAACAATAGAAGGGCAGAAGAAAGAGACTTGTCATGGATTCCTTGAAATTCCATTTGGCCAGTTGATCCACTTTGGGGATTCTTGTACTTCCCCTTTTTGATCTTTAAATCCATGGTGGCGGAGAAGGAAATGGCTCTCCATTTTGTAGGACTTCACAATTAAAAGGCCTTCCAAGATGTCTGTCATTGTAGTCTATTTCTTGATTATGTGACAGAGGTGATATGATAGTCAGGCAAAATGGTGCACTTTTGTTAATTAGATGGAAAGCAGATAAAAATAAGTTTTTTGGGTGCTTTACAAAACTGGGAGTTCAGCTATCCCCAGATGTGTTCCTAATTACTAATAAATTCATCAGATGTGTCTAGTGACTTAACAAATACATCTTATAACTGTGTGATTATAAAGCTGTTAAATGCTGCAAGAAGGTTTTTTTCAAGCTTTATTAAGAAAATAATAATAATAATAATAATAATAATAATAATAACAATAATAATAATAATAAAGACTTTATGTAGAGAAGGTAACTCAGTTAGTTACAGAACTAATCTACCTTGAGGCCTTCTGTCTGTTATGTACAATATATACAGTATATACAACATGATGTGAAGAATCCGGCTTGACACTAAATAATTAAGTGATTTTAAAAGTTAGTATCAAGTCTGGAACACATGCACAGGCATCTGTGAAAACATAAACATATATAAAATATAAAATATCATCCTGCATTGAAAAATTCAACTGTGAAAATGATGCAGAAGCACAGAAAAGCAGGCGATATTTATTGTACTAGAACTGTTCAATTTTCTAAAGATTTCATCCATTTGAGACATTGATTATGAAAAGAAGAAATGCTAGGAGCCTGCCTTATGTCACTGGTGTTGTTGTTCCATACCATTGGACCAGTATATTGAAAACTTTTTTTAAACAATTCCTTCTATGGCCTTGGTATAATGTAATTTTTACTGCTTTATGGACCTTAAATTTGGAGTATGCCATCAGCATCTCTTTGGTGAAAGATATTGCTTAGATAGACCGGAATGGCTTTTCTGGATACTTTATACATCAGTTTGGCCTTTCTAAGAAATATTCTTTCATGTATTGTTAAAACCTTTATATTATTCATTGCATCCTGGAAATTGTCTATACATTGATCTAGAATTAAATGGCAAGCCCTCTTTTGGAGTCTTAATAGTGTTGTTATGTTTGAATTAGAGGTATTACCCCAAATTACATTACAGTAGTCCAGATATGGCTGAATATAACTTTTATAATAGATGACCCTATACTGAAGAGGAATGTATGTTTTGATTTTCCTCAGTAGCCAAAGATAAGAATTAACCTTATTTGAAACATGTTTAATGTGAATAGACCAAGTAAGATTGCTATCTATGAATACACCAAGAATTTTATCCTGAGAGGTCATATTAAGGCTCACATTGTCAAATAGAGCTTGGAGTTTGTCACTATCTAGCCTTGCTCATTTTGTTGCATTGTAACTAGTAGGGCTTTTGTTTTCTGTATTTATGATCATACTGTTTTCCTTGCACCATACTTGAAGTCTGTTGAGAGCATCAGCAAGTTATTTTCAAGTACCATTTGGTTTTACCCATCTCAGACAGTGTAGTATCATCTGCATAGAGGTCAGTGGAAGAAATTGAAGTTCCAGTCTTAAGAGATAAGTCATTGATAAATAGAATGAATAACAGTGGTCCAAGGATAGAGCCCTGTGGTACTCCACAATTAATATTTTATAGCCTTAATCATTAACTAGATGGAAGATAATTGGAAAATTAAATGATACATGCCAAGTTGAAGTTTGAGGATAATTTCATTGAACCTGTCCAGTTACTCTTTATTTGTATACATTATGGGGAATATGAGGGAATGATGGTATTTTTCATGCACCCTTGAACTTTTTACATTTGGATGTCAGAAAACCAGGTATTACTATCTGAAAAGGTTTTTAAAATTTCCAGATATACCTTTGGCATCATTAAATTCTTGCAGTTCTTGGGTGTCATGAACTGCACATGGCAAAATTCACAACAGTAGACAGTTTGTCAGAAACCTGAACAATCCTGGAGTTGATAGAACTGTAATAACTCTGCCACAAAATCCACAGCTTTTTGCTGCCACAGCTGTTCATTTGCAGTGCACTGGTTATTTATCTGGTCTGTAAATGACCATGTTTATGTCACATGACTCTCGTGACATCACTTGAGATGAAGAGGGCAAAACTAGCCCTGCTGATTGAAATGACTGTTCTGCAGCCCCGTGAGCTTAACGTGCTGAATCTCGACATCATGAATGATATTAATACAAGATAACGATGCAGTGGGTTTAATAAAATGAATGAAATCCTATGTTGATCAGTCATGACATTGTTCGAGGCAAAACTAGCCTTGCTATTGAAATGATTGCTCTGCAACCCCATGAGCTCAAACAATGTGTTTGATTTCGTTGTCATAAACCATATCTTTATTAGATATTTTGTAGTGTGTTTCATACAAGAACAAAATCCATTTTTTCATCTGTGATGATCATGTACTGTTGGCCATAGGCAACTAAGTGTCTTGCATGTGGAAGCATCTTGATGAGGGTAATTCAAGTGCCAAAACTAGGTCACTGTAATGAATGTTTCATGCTTGAGTGACTAGTCTATTTTCAGTTATCAGTTCATTATATGCTCAATATTTTTTGGACCCTATTTCAACTATACATGGAAACTGGTTAGTAGATACATCTAAAGGAGAGAAACTTAGCCATTCTAAAAGTGGAACACTGTGACCTAATTTCAACCTTGAATTATTCTGGTGTTTGTCTCGCTGACATCCAGTATATTGTACTACCATTACTTGAAATGTGCTCATGTTCACAAGTGTCTCCTGTTCGCAAGTGTCTCCTGTTTGCAAGTAAACACTGTATCATTCTTAGTAGATATTATAATTCCATCATAATAAATCTGAAGCTTTTGTGCAAATAAATGTGATGTTCCTTGGATGAAAAGTGTTTATAGCGTAAGTGTGTAAACATGAGTGGTTTAAAACTTGGGCCTCTGGCAATAGTGTGTTGACTGTACATTTTAAAAAAAGTAGTGCATCATGCCTTGATTTCATGATATTTTATTGACATTTTATTCCATGGTCCAGAATAACTACAACCGCTACAATCTTTAGTTTTCACAGACTTATGTGGCCTTTTTGTGAAAAGTATATTATTCCCCTAATTTAATCTGGGATTCAGTGTGTATGGGTACATTTTCCTACGCGGTTGTCATTAACTGAGCTAATTTACGTAGTCTTGTCTACAGAGGAATGCCAAGAGTGCAGCATGCAGGTTTCATTTATGCCTTTAATCTACAAATATACACTTAGGCACTAATAAAATGGGACATACCCAGACAGAAGACAAAATTAGTCAGTACATTGAAGGATAAAATCTATAGCTTTTTGGTGAATTAGGAGACAGTTACTCTGGTTTAATCCAAGTTTATTTCCAATAATACCCAGATCATTAACACTGGGCATCATTTTCATGGCACAAATTTGCAAGGCCATATTGTGTGAGGTGGCAGTGCAACATGACCCAGGATATCAAATTAGCCCTTTAGTCAAGGTGTAAACCAGGTTTCTCAAACTTTAGTACCGTCTCAATAGTTCAATTTCTAAACTATTGGTGTCATTGGGCAATATGAACAGAATTACTTACACAGATAGTGGTCCCACTCTATAATAAAACCCCTTAATTAATATAACTATTAATGCACCTTAATGAATATGACTATTAGGACACATTAATTAATATAAATTTAAAAACACCTTAATTAATATAACTATTAATACATCTTAATTAATATAACTGTCAAGATACCTTAATTAACATAACTACTAATAATGACCTTAATTAATATAACTATTAATACACCTTAATTGATATAACTATTAATACACCTTAATTAATGTAACTATTAAGACACCTTAATATACCTATTAAGACACATTAAATAATATAACTATTAATAGATCTTAATTAATACAGCTGTCAAGATACCTTAATTAACATAATTGCTAATATTGACCTTAATTAATATAACTATTAATACACCTTAATTAATATAACTATTAATACACTTTAATTAATATAACTATTAATACACCTTAATTAATGTAACTATTAAGACACCTTAATATACCTATTAAGAGACATTAAATAATATAACTATTAATACATCTGAATTAATACAACTGTCCAGATACCTTAATTAACATAATTACTAATATTGACCTTAATTAATATAACTGTTAATACACCTTAATTAATATAACTGTTAATACACTTTAATTAATATAAGTATTAATACACCTTAATATAACTATTAATACACATTAAATAATATAACTATTAACACATCTTATTTAATACAACTGTCCAGATACCTTAAATAACATAAGTACTAATATTGACCTTAACTAATATAACTATTAATACACCTTAATTAATATAACTATTAATACACCTTAATTAATGTAACTATTAATACACCTTAATATAATGTAACTATTAAGACACCTTAATATAACTATTAATACACCTTAACTAACTATTAATACACCTTAATTAATATAACTATTAATACACCTTAATTAATGTAACTATTAATACACCTTAATATAATGTAACTATTAAGACACCTTAATATAACTATTAATACACCTTAACTAACTATTAATACACCTTAATTAATATAACTATTAATACACCTTAATTAATGTAACTATTAATACACCTTAATATAATGTAACTATTAAGACACCTTAATATAACTATTAATATACCTTAATATAACTATTAAGACACCTTAATATAACTATTAATACACCTTAATATAACTACTCCACTTTTGCTCTATGACACCTTAATATAACTATCAATACACCTTAATATAACTATTAATACACCTAAATATAACTATTAAGACTTGTTAATTAGTATAGCTATTAATACACATTAATATAATTATTAAGACACTTTAATTAATATAACTATTAGGACACAGTAATTAATATAACTATTAAGACATCAATTAATATAACCATAACTATTAAGACAATTAATATAATAGCTGTTAAGGCATGTTAATTAATATAATTATTAAGACATCTTAATTAATGTAACTAGCAAGACACAGTAATTAATATAGCTATTAAGACATCAATTAATATAACTATAAATATTAAGACATTAATTAATATAAATATTTAGATATCAATTAATATAACTTATAATGTCCTTGATAAAATATGATATGGCTTTGAGTCCCATTATAGGTTGTGAATTTTGTTCTAGATATTGCAACCTAATGTTATATTAAAGTGAAAATTCAGCCATCAAATTTTTTTACCAATATATTGTATATATTTGCTTAAAAGTTGACTCCCAACTGCAAACTGCATAAATCCATATCTTCCTTCACATAATGCTCTGGCAGGTCCAGTTTTATGCAGCTTGTAATAAGTAATCAGTAGAATATACAACATAGACTCAAAACAGCCAGTGCTTTATGGAATGGCACATCAGGGTTCATGTTGTTTGCAGTTGGATCTGATATAGAAGAAAATTTAGATTGTTTTAATCCTCAGAACATTTGAGATTATTATACTATGTATCAAAATAGTTGTAAATCAGATAATTAAGATGTATGTCAAAATATAATTATCACAAAGTACCTCCATTTTGGCTCTATCCAGGTATTTGGAGAGAAACTAAATTGTCTCCATTTATCTTGGGTGATGTTGCACTGGCAGTTCTCACAGGAGATAGCACTTATCATATACATCACTGTCTAGAGTCTACATTCCTTATGTTGCTTCTGTATTTTTAAATTTACTTAATGTTTCTCCCTTTATTTGTTTAAGAGGGGGATTAAATAAAATAAAATATGTATGTAAAAGAATTCATCATTTTATAAGGTGGTAAACTTATTATTTTACACACATGGTAATTACAAATGCATACAATATCCACTTTTCTTCATCAGAATCCTGTGAAAAATGATGGTAACTGATAAATGAAATGAAGCAAAATAGGTGAGTTATTTTATGCAGGAAAACAAATAATATTAATGCTGGGTTTTTCTGTTGTTTCTTTTGTCGTTTTTTTTTAATCAGACATTAAGTGTGAGCAGGCCTGTGACCTAAGAAGTTGAATTGTATTCATATACCCTGTTCACAGAGATTGATCAAGGATATATTGTGTCATTTAACATGATTAGCTATCTTAACATGCATTCCATCATAGCATGTGACAACTTTCTTTTTTTTTGGTTTTCATCATTGGCCTTATGAATAGCACAAAATTAGGGATAACAGTTAATGATTAGTTACATCATGTTTGCAGTGAGCTCACTTGCACCTTTAATACAAAATGTATACATGTTCTGCCTTTCTTTCTCAGTGATCAGGTCAAGTTCACAGCTTTGTCACTGATCAGATCAAGTTCACTGGACCATACATTTTACACTAACACAGCATTAACCTGACTGCAAGTTACATTCTACAAATATTCCACCCTTTCCTGTGTCTGAAAAATCGTGAAATTAAAGGCTGATTTCTCCTTAACTAGAGGGAAAGTTGTGATCAAATTTTTACAGATGTAATAAAATAAAGTGAACTGTATGGAGTGTGTAGAATATTTTGGTGCAGATTTTCCCTTTCAAACTTTAGTCTTGAATTGCAGTTCATGATATTTGAACTCATATCCAGTCACAGAGTAGCACTTGCCTATTCTTTCATACATTTCCTTACATTGCATCTCCTCATATAGTAACCTGGCCTCATTCTACTGACCATCTTTACTAAGCAAAAATACTTTTTTTCAATAACCACTTGATAGAATTATACCTCATTTTATTTTCAAAGTTATGCAGTTGATACTAATATATCAAAAAATATGGCTGTCATTAAAAAAATAGAAATCAATTAAAGAACTTTTATTTAAAATATTCTGATCTAGGACTTCATTTGTTAGAAAATATCCTTTCCTGAAGGCTTAAGAAGTTTATTCCAAATTATGCTGATCTTAATGGTCATCAAAAATGTCCTCAGTCCATGCAATGTAAAACCTGTGAAAACATGTCTCAGCAAGCATTTTCTAATCCAGATTTCTTAACTGGAGCTGCCCATACATTTGACTGTTAAGTTGATATATGTCTATCACTTGAGCTATGTTAAACTCAGATAGGCCTCTTGTTTGTTGTTTTTTTTTTATAAATGTTGCTCAATCATCCTTTTAATCTCCTTGTACTGACATGAAGACAAGTTGGTATTTTTTTTCTTGCATGATCAGTTTTTGAAACAGTATATACCAGATTAATAAAAACTTTACCATATTTTAATTTCCAATTTTTAGTAGGAATTGGAGGAAGCCTCATTAGCTCAGTTGGTACAGGTTTAGACTTATAATCCAAGAGTTGTGGGTTTGATACCTGCCCAGGTTATCCATGGGTCAACTGCTTCTGTATGAACTTGGGAAAAACATTTAGCTCATATTTCCGGTATAAACAAAACATTGGTCATAATTAAGATTTTCTTTCAGTCTGTGCTCAGAAATAATGAAGAAAAACAGTTGAAGATCTAGATTGCGAAATAAAAGGAAAAGTGCAGGGATTCAGTCTAAGATATGAAATTTTGAGAAATACAAATGAAATAACCTGTTTGTTGTTTTTGTGGGTGGTAGCTGCTTTACTCTCACAAGGCATGATAAGATCAAGATATTGGAATGTACAAGTGATTGTCTTTAAGCAAGTTTTGTCCAAAAAGGAGTGTCCATGTTAAGACATGTGAGGATATCACATTAAATATAGTAGTTATACCATATAAGCAGATTAAAGGTAAAAAAAAAGGCATTATAAAGGAAATTATTTTTGGGTTTGTGTTTTGGTTTAACACCATTTTTTAGTACTTGATAGGTTATACATGGTGGACAATATATCTGGTTGATGAAGAACCCAAGAAAACCCTTGGAAGAATCACCAACCCACATGAAAACCTACTGACAAGTTTTCTCACATTCATATATCCAAATTGGTTGATCCAAGACTAGAACTTGTGCAGACAAAGGTGAGATGTGTGAGTGATCAGTAAAGACAAGTACCTGGGGTCCCTCAGGGAAAGAGTGGGTACCTGTAAAGGCGAGTACCTGGGGTCCCTCAGGGAAAGAGTGGGTACCTGTAAAGGCGAGTACCTGGGGTCCCTTAAGGAAAGAGTGGGCAGTTGAGAATGTGAGCCCATCATTTCCCTCATGAATCATTGATTTTACTGAGCAGGTTTAAAGATGGTAATCATAAAAAGAGTTTTTATTGTAATGTAATTTTTAATAATGATGTCTATTTTTCCCCGGTGGATCTCATTTCAGTAGGGCATGTAGTATCCATGAGTGACAGTTAGCAGCCACCCATGCCTCCCCAAAATTTAAATGCTTTTTTTGTTTTGTTGCCAACAAGGAACCAATTTGAATATATATATATATATATATATATATATATATATATATATGTATATATATATATATATATATATAACTATATATATATATATATATATGTGTGTGTGTGTGTGTGTGTGTGTGAAAATGGGAACAGTCTGGTTCACATATAGAAATAAAATTGTAAATTTAACTGGATATCAGTTCATTCTCTATTATTTCAATCACTTTCACATCATCATGGATGCAACTAAGGTAGATCCAATATAAGCTGAACTGCTGTTATTCTGAAATCAACAATAACCAATAAAAAAATTTGCTCAGTCTCTTAGAGATATATATATATATATACACACAAACACACACACACACACACACACACACATAATAGTGTCTGCCTTTTCTGTGCATCATGTAATTCTACACAATGAGATGTCATTTGTGTAAACATTAGATCACATGTTTTTGGTCAAAAATCCAATTTGTATCAAGAAAGATAGATTGTTCTTTAATTAAGGAAACTGATATTCATAATGTGTACAAAAATATCCCACATTTCTACTCTAAATGTATATGAAAATGTGATGTCTAAATGCCAACATGAAGACCCACTCCATGGTCTTCTTGAAGGTGTAACATATAAAACCTATTTAACATTCATGTTTTAGAATCATACAAATACATTATTTAAAAGACAGAAATTTTTACCTTAGTACAATATTGCATCTTAATCCAAGTTTCTAGTTTTGCAAGAATTTGTCCCACATCTAGTTTATTGTCTGCTGTCCAGCTTGTCAAATTGCTGCTTGAATGGATTCTCAAGAAATTCCTGGGTGTATAGTCTGTTTCTAAATTCTTTAGTAATTTTTTTTTCCCATAAAAGAGATATTATATACACCTTACATCATTTTCATTGTTGTTTCTCTAAGACATAATAGCTTATTTTTATAAAATGTTGAACTTTTTTACAAGATGGGTTTACTTTGCTTAATATCTCTTGCCATTTAGTGGCATTGTTACATTGAATTTTGTAAAACCAGCTATAAACCTGACCTAGTTCATTGGCTGAAATGCTGACAGAAAGAGTCCAAAGTAATGCATTTCATTTCCCTGGCCCAGTACATAAACATTACATTTTTTCAAAGCCATGCACAGAATAGGACAACATATCACAAGTCATGAAAACACAGGGGTGGTATCCTATGTGTCCAAAATTAATACTATCTTGAACAGAATGTTCTGGTGACAATTGCCACTTTTCAAATGGTAAGCATTGCAGTATTTTATATTCATCAATCAGTTGAATGTGGTATTTGTTTTGCACCAGTATTGGTGATGGAAACCTTACATGGGCAGAAAAGCCCAACAGCAGTGTATATAAAATGCTGAATTATGTGAAGCATGCAACATTGTTTTTCTTTTATGTAGCTTCAGAATTCAACCCTTCATTATAAACTAAACCATTCTAAGCTATGTAATGGAGAAAGAAAATTTTGAACTTTAAATCCTTGTAACAAGCAAATTGTCTGCATTTCCTCAGAAAAGCCAGTATTTGACACCTAAAAAGTATTTAATTAATTAAAGATGTGTTATGATTCACTCACGATTGTAAAACCTTTTTCCAAAGTTTACAATACTGGTCAATTTTCATATACAAGTTTATACATATTATTCACTGCTGTTCAGTATTTCTTCTCCAGATCTTGGCTGGCTAAATATACAAAAACATCCTGAATGAGATTTTCTTCCATACAGTCCATAAAACAAAGGGATTGGCCATCTTATAGTTGCTGTATTGACTCAGAAGTCAGGTTAAATTGCAAGAAACATAGATCTGATCTGCCATTACTTATTGCAATAGCAGGTCATGGCCTATTTTGTTTGTTCTACTGATTACTCCATGCAAACTTCATAGTCCCAGCTTAGACTGGCATTATGTGACAGCAGATCTGGGTCTGTGCAGTTTGCAGCTGGAACCAACTTTTATTTAGTACAGATGGTATATACCAGATCTGATATTGTAAGGCAGTGAGGTACCGTGGTTAATAATGAAAGTGTTGGGATTAATGCACTAGATGATGTGACGTGTACAAGTCTGTACAAGCCTTGGTGTTATTTAATCAGTTATTTAAATGTTTTCAACAGCTGTGTTTTCCTTGATTTCCATTGTACAGATGATTCATTTTTTATGTTTCTGATGACATCATAAAACTGAACCTATTTAATATCGAGACTGTAATTTTAATAGATTAGAAAATATTCTGAGAAAAAAAGGTAATTAGATGTTTGGATATACCTTACCAATAATTATAGAGCTAGGGACCTTTTTGTGTGATTTCTTTGTATCTTTCATTTCTTACTTTAGAATTCTTATAAAATGTATATAAGTATTGAATAAGGATGTCAATAGTCATAAATACTGATTGTATAGCATATGGGTGTGTTCAAATATACTAGAATAATCTTGGTGCCCCCTGATATGATACCAGAAGAAGCCATATTTGCTTTGCAGTTTTCTTTATGTCCATTCGTTTGTATGTCAGTATTAAACTTGGAGTCTTGAGATCTTTCTACACACTTGTTAAAGGTCACTAGTAGGTAAACTTATTGAATTTTCATGCTATTATATAATTTTTGTAACATTTTAAATAAGGTCAAGGTCACTGACATAAAAAAGAAAACTAATTTCTGCACAGTTGTATTAGTTCTACACTGCAGACCTGGACCACTTTGTGGATGGCTTTCACTTAAGGTAAAGAAGAAGCCTGTTAATTTTAGGGTCAGATGGCAAAAGGCAAAGTCACTGACTGAAAGAAGAAAAATGATTTGTGCACAAATTTCATTTCTCTACATAGAGGACTAAGAAACTTTGGGTGGGCATATAAGAAGCTGATCATAATGCCCTTTTTATCTGTGTATGCAAATTAAAAACTTGTGTTAATCGTTAAAGTTAGAAATGAAAGATGGATCTAATATGCATGTAGAACGATCTCTTGATGAGGAAAAAGGAAGGACTTGAATTAATACATGTTGATAATACTGTGGATAGTTACAGGAGCAAAGATACATAAACTAACAGATGTGTCTATTGTAATGTGGCAAATTTTGAAGGCTTATTGAAACTTAATGTGAATAAATTGTACATTGAAGTTAGCTTAGTCAAGCCAAAAGGTCTTGAGAAAGTTCACTGATATTTCTCTTATTTCATCTCTGAAACATAAAAGGGTCTACGTTAAGCTTCAGTAGAATTTGACCGAGTCATCGTAATGGTATAGTGATACAGCGTACATAGAGTTACAACCGTATCAGTCGAGAAAGGACTTTATGTCAAATAATTGATCTTCAGAGGAAAGCTAATTGCAGCATATTTTAGGCTGGTGAAATCTGATGAAAGACGTGATTATTTGGGCAGAATTTTAGGAACAGTTACTTCCGATTGGTCAGTAAAGAATTAAGGCGTACAATTTGGGAGACTAGAATTTAGGGTACCAACTTGCTCAGAATTCTTTAGTTCGACTCTTGCCTTGTGAGAAGACAAAAGGTCTAACTCTGTGGGAACAGTAGAATTGTGTTTCCCTTGTAACAAAGAAAGGTCAGATAGCTGTCTTGGAAAGGAAGACAGGCTATAGAGATTTGAAACACGATTGTGTGGGGAGAAAGAAAGAACAGCATTAAGGGAACAGCTTTATACCCTCAAAGAAAGGAGAAAAGAAGTAAAAGGAAAACCCGATGAGTCAGGGGAAATCCGCATCTAAGAGAGGTCGGAATAAACAGGTCAGAAAGAGGACCAAAGCGCATGCATTAGACGTGGAAGCAAGACGAGAGGAGACAGATGCCAGGTGATGCTGTCAAGCGTGGAATTTAACTCTAAATTCACTACTCATAATATGATGTAAATTGAACACTGTGACTAAATTCTATCAATGTAAATCCGTTGGATTGAAAGTGAAATTTTGGTCATGTATTAACTGGAAGTGAAATTTTGGTTATGTATTAATTGATTACATTTATTTAGTAAATCTGTTGGATTGGAAAGAGAATTTTGGTTATGTATTAATTGATTAAATTTATTTTTATTTATTGAAAAGGGGGCTTGTAGTTGTTTTTTCTTTCAATAGCCTTGCTCAGCTATCTGTTAACGTTCCATCTATCCATCCACACTGGGCAATAACATTGTGGGAGGTCATTCCATATTCAACGATCGCCAAATCATTTAAGGAGGCTTTAATGTTTAAAGTCCCCCGTTACATCTATGAACTACATCAACAATAATGTAAGCTTGTCTTGGTACTGAGAGTGGGTTATTATTTATTTAATATTAGACATCTGAATGATTCGAGACCACTTACTTTTATCGATGGAATTATTTGTCAAAGAGCAATTATGTATCAGTCTTCTGTAATTACCAATTGTAAACTAAAGTAGGTGTGGTCATGCTTTGATACATTGACAGCACTTTTTAGAGAAATCGAAGTGACTTGCCATTAGAGACAAGTGCTTTTTTAAAAACTTACCTGTAATCTTGTGAGTAATGTCATTTATAATTATCATCAGGTTGTTGGTGACATGCATCAAACCAATCTTTGACTAGATGAGAAAGTCAGTCAGGCAATTTCATTGGTCATCATAATAATTAGGGTGGAGCCAAGTCATTCTTTGCCTGTGTTACAGATTGAAATTTAGCAAATCCCATGTACTTACAATGTTTTGATTCAAATGTAAATAATGACAAGTTAAAATATATTAATATTTAATTTTTTTGAAAGGTATGAAAAAATAGCACAAGCTAAGAATCAGATAGTTTCAGTGTTGAATATTTAATGTCTTTTTTGGATTGATATTGGGGAATTTGTAGTTAGAACAGTTAATGAAGCATATGAAACTGGATCTTTTCACAACTCTTTTGAGACAAGGCATTATAACTTGCATACCTAGGGAGGGTAAACCAAGGCAGTACCCGAAGAACTGGTGTCCAATTTCTCTACTTGATGTTGTATAGCTTCAGAATGTATTGCCAAATGAATTAAGTGAGCACTGAGTGAAATAATATCTGATGATCAAATTGGTTTTGTAATTTAAGGAACATACATTGGTGAAAATACAATGAGTATATAATATTATGCATTTTACAGAAGAGTTACAAATTCCTGGTGTACTATTATTAATTAATTTTGAAAAAAGCATTCAATTTTATTTCATGGAAATTTTTAATGTTTTTTTTTTATTTTGGACCAAGTATAAGGCACTGGGTCAATACTTATTGTAATATCTCATCAGCAGTTTTACAAAAATGTCTTTTAAAAGGGGTTGAAAGTAGTTCTTAAAGACCACTCTGATTTGGAAAACTATATTGCAGTAAAATCTAAAAGGAAAGCAGCATTTATGTTGATTTGGGAACAGTGTAAACCATTACTCCACCGTATCTATGAAAAATGTGTTATTATTCAAATGCATGTCTTAGTACATAATGTGTTTGTAATATAAGCTATAAAACACAAAATTTTAATATTTAATTTGGGTCTGATTTAATGGTAAATGTGAAGAAAAGACAATAATATTACAAAGTCCATGTCACCTAGATGCTGTATATTTGTATTTGTCTGTCTAAATTGTGAAGAGATTGCATAATATATGCATGTGTACATTTGTGCTTGCGTGCTTTTTTTTTCTCTATATCTGTACACTACATTTATTGTTACAGGGATAATTTCAAAAATATTGTAACCTTAATTTTAAATCCTTGCTTCAAAAATAATAAGCATTCTCACATTTGTGCAAGAAAATGCTGGGTTGGCCTTGACATAGGCTACATGATGGAAGTGACGGACTCTGACAGCAGACATGTAAAACAAAAACTTGACAGATGAATGAAATATGGGAGTGGGGGGGCATTATGTAATAGAAGCATGTAGTATATGTGAACACAAAACTAAGTAAAGATGATGATATATGTACTAGGCAAGATGGCAGATATAAAACTTGAAAAACATCAAGGCATTAAGGACTGAACATGATGTTACCCTCACTCTCGAATTTTGGGACTTGTCTTTGGGTGCATACTTTGCAAACTTGTTGTCTGAAGTGTATTTAAGCTTATCCTGGGCAATGGGCAAGTGGATTTGAGTTTGTACTGGGCAATGGGCAAGTGGATTTGAGCTTGTACTGGGCATTGGGCAAGTGGATTTGAGCTTGCACTAGGCAATGGTCAAGTGGATTTGTTCTATACTGTTTTTATTACTGATCCTAATCTTCAGTGTATACAGGTTGCTGTTGTATTTTGTGTGTCCATGTTTACAGTAAAATTTAAATTTTTGTAGAAGTAATTGAATCAGAAAATCACAAGTAGCAAGTTGACTTGAACACCACCAAATGAATTTGGACATTTGGAAAGAGACTTTGCTACTGTACAACCTAAAAATTTAATTTAATTTGAAATGCAAATTATGTAGGGGAACTTTATATCAATGGTACAGCACTTAAGGGTTTAATTCATGAATTGAATGCATGAAGCTCTTGAATTCTTTATTTAAATGGAAATTTGATTGTTATTGGTGGGCATGTGTTGAAGATTTGAGCAGGATTAATTTCTTTCCGATGTAAATTACAACAATTAATATTCTAAATACATTTTATATTCTGTACTAAATTAGTTAATAGTGTTTATAAATGGCTTGAAAATGTCAATGGAAAATTATTAATATAAAGCAGATACCATTTTGTTATATTAACTTGGATCAATCATGAATACACAGAAGAATTAAATTCAATTTTCTTGTGTGTAGGAATGATTAAGTGTAGGATTTAGAAAACAAAATCGGCAAATCTCAAGTTTCCTTGCTTCAGCATTTTTTTAATATGTCAAGAAGTTTGGTTTATTTGTCCAAATTATTTCCTTTTTTCACTGATATTTGTCAGCTCAACTGGTTATAGACCAGAAGAGCTTATGGGATGGCCTGTTGTCTGTCATCTGTTGGCTTACTTCTGTCCATCTGTCTGTTGGCTGACTTCTGTCAATCTGTCGGTTGGCTTACTTCTGTCCGTCTGTCTGTTGTCTGATTTCTGTCCATCTGTCTGTTGGCTGACTTCTGTCAATCTGTCGGTTGGCTTCTGTCTGTCTGTCTGTTGGCTGACTTCTGTCCATCTGTCTGTTGGCTTACTTCTGTCTATCTGTCTGTTGGCAGACTTCTGTCGATCTGTTGGTTGGCTTACTTCTGTCTGTCTGTCTGTTGGCTGACTTCTGTCCATCTGTCTGTTGGCTTACTTCTGTCTATCTGTCTGTTGGCAGACTTCTGTCGATCTGTTGGTTGGCTTATTTCTGTCCGTCTGTCTGTTGGCTCAAATTTATTATCACTACGCCTCTTAAGCTGTTTAGAGGATTGGTTGGCTGGTACCCACCCACACACACACACACACACACACACACATACATATGTGAAAAAGGTGCTTCTGAGACATCCAGTATAGTTGCATATTGTTATCCCTAAATGGAAGTTCATATCAACATGGAGTTTTCAATAAAAGTGACCCTCCACATATATTGCATACTTCTGTGTGACTGTCCAGTATTTGAAGTTCTTTCCATTTGCAACATGCACAATAGAGAGAATGTTGGCACACCCCGATGCTGCTTTCATGTACTGTGGCTGAAATTTCTTTACATATTAAACTTGTGGAATTTTTACATGATCTAACCACACAGCCAACCAAAAATGACTGCTCCCATGTACTCAAAAATCAGCCTGAAGTAGTCCAAAGTACACTATCTTTAATAGTTACTGAAAATGGGGAATAATGAATTTTGCTTGAGTTATGGCAATCCTAGATTATGAAAGTTCAAGTGAATGAATTGCAAAATATATTTTTTTAAAATAATTTACCTTTAAAGCCCAGGAAGTGAAATGATCAAGTGGAGCTGGCAGTTTTTTGATAGGTGTACATGTGAATTAAAGTCAAGCTGGATACTCAGTAACCCAAATTACACCCATAAATCATATACCCCAAAAAATGGATTTTAAAGTTCTTTTAAAAGTACCTGAGATATACAAGGTCTTTCTTAAATAGCCAGGATAACCATCAAGAATAACCTGGGAAAATCTTTTTTGTAAAAACTCTGAGTACAAAATATGAAACTGTAGAATGCCGCCAAAAGACTCTAATATATAGTTGGTTCTATATGAAAATCGTGCAAATCTGCTGTCGTACAAATTGGCCACCATAGCTGAGGCATCCTGACAATCTTGTTATTGCTTCTCAAGAGTGCAAAGTTATGCTGACATGGGGCTTTTTATCAGAAGACTTCTTGTGATGTCTAGTTGGTCCTAAACAAAAATGGTTTTGCGTGATATCCAGTATGGCCACCAAATCTTGTCATTGCTGTTCCTGAATGGATGGTGATATCAACATAGATATTTTTTGCTGAAACACTTCTTAAGATGGATAGCTGGTCCTAAATGAAATGGTGCCCATCAAATATGGCTTCCATGGCAGTTATCATGAAAATCTTATTTGATCCACTCCTTGTAAACAGAACATTGTATTGAAATGAGTTTTCACCACAAGACTTCTTATGGTATCTAGATGGTCTTCATTGAAAATAATGCTCATCAGACGTCTAGTATTGCCACCATGGTGGACATCTTGAAAACCTTGTTATTGCTACTACTTCAGATTTAATGGTCATATCAATACAGATTTTTCACAAAAATGGTGCCATGCAGATATCCAACATGGCTCATGCAATGAAGTTAATATTGACAATAATGTCACCAATTTCCTTAAAAGAAAGTTGTATTGGCATGTTTTGGGCAAAATTGTCTTTTGATATCCAGTTTAATGTAAATGAAAATTGTGCTGATCTTATGTCCAGTATGCCAGCCACAACAGCTGATTTGAAAATTGTTTCACTCAGGAATGTCAGAGTCAATTTCAACACTCAATTGAAAAGATGAAATGGTCTTGTCATGAGTTCCTGGACATATTTAAATAGTATAGCATCAGTCTTTTCAAGGGATTCCTGTTAAATTATCCAGTAATTTGGCAAAGATGTTTGTGGGACAATCAAGTTTCAGAAAACGTATATCATTTTGCAGTGTGGTTTATAGGGTTTAAAAGAAACCTTGTGCTGTATGCTTTGCCTTGTGAGGAGGAGGTGCAGGATGGTCTAGAGACCAAATTGTTACAATCATCTTTCACCCTGTCATCTTCAGTTGCAGCTGTGCAATTACCACTACAGTTATAGATGACATATATCTTTAAATGTCAGTTTTGGCTAGAAGAATACTTTATTTCGTACACTGTAATTTGTAGTGAGAATTCCCATTTACACAAAGACTGGGTGACACATCTGCAGAGGCAGACAGTTTAATCTACCATGGAAGTATATGTCATTGTTCCACTGGAGGAAATTATTTTATTAAAGAATTTATTTTTGGCCAAGTTCAGATTATACTGGGGAGACTTGTTACCTCAGATGGCTTCTGCACATTGTTATCAAATAGTATGTCACGTTAATTAGGGATTATTTTAATGTGGGTTACTGAGACTTGCTAATTATGTGGGCTAATGGATTAGCCATCACATGCAAAATTTATTGTGCGTAAAATTATCACCTATACAGGCAACCAAGCAAGAGAACATAATTCACATCTCTCAGCATGTATGATTGATGACATCTTAATCTAACTCGAACTCTGGGTACCCATAAAAAGAGAAGATAACCCATCAAAGTACATATTGTATTTTCTTGTATAACTGGCACCTAATACTGAACAGCAGAGAACCAGATCTACAGTGGCATAATGTAGCAGATCAGGGTCTACATTGTTCATTGTACTTATAGTTGTCCCTCTCTGTAATACACCTAAGTTTATTACAGTCCCTCTTATAAGCCTGAGAAGATCATGGATCCTATTACATTACATCATGTCAGTAGTTATAATGTGAAAACCGTATCCCAGTATATGTCAGCCTGACCCATAACATGGGACATTTTATGACTTCCTTGGACAGCATTATAAAGAGAGAACACTGTATAATGTACTTCAGTAAATACCAACGTGACCTATGTAACGTGGTTCGTTTTTATGATTCACTAAAGGTGTTATAAAGAGAGACCACTGTATAATGTACCCCAATGTAAGACAACCTGATAACATGGTACTTTTTATGATGCCCTAGAAGTATTATAAAGAGAGAACACTGTATAATGTAACCCTGTAAATGACAACCTGACCTATAACATGGTATATTTTTATGACTCCCTAAAAGTGTTTTAAACAGACCACAGGATATTGTACCCCATTATAAAGCAACCTGACTTGTAACATGGTATATTTTTATGACTCCCTAGAAGTATTATAAAGAGAGAACACTGTATAATATAACCCAGTAAATGGCAGCCTGACTTATAACATGGTATATTTTTATGACTCCCTAGATGTGTTATAAAACAGACCACAGTATAATGTATCCCAGTTTAAGGCAAGCTGACCTATAACATGGTAAATTCTTATGATTCCCTACAAGTGTTAGAAAGAGGGACCACTTCATAAGGTACTCATTATAAGGCAACCTGACTTATAGCATAGTACATTTTTATAATTTCCAAGAGATGTTATAGTGAGAGGGACCACTGTATATTGTACCCCAATATAAGACAACCTTACCTATAATGTAGTTCATTCTTAAGACTCCCCAGAAGTGTTTTAAAGAGAGACCTCTGCATAATGTACCCATTATAAGGCAACCAGACCTATAACATGGCACATTGTTATGATTCCCTATAGGTTTATAAAGAGGGACCACTGTATAATTTACCCCAATATAAACCAATAAGATCTATAACATGGTACTTTCTTATGACTCCCTAGAAGTGTTATAGAGAGACCACTGTATAATGTACCCCATTACAAGGTGACCTCATCTAACACAGGGTATATTTTTGTGACTCCCTAGAACACACTATAGTTAGGGATGGCTGTCTTTTGAACAAACAGGACACTATTCCATTCTGTGCACATTATTCACTGAAAGATATGGTATTTTGATAGAACTAAACTATCCCTATTATGGCACAAAGAACTTGTGGAACCCGGATAAATGCAAGTTTGATAAGCAGCACTTTACTGTATGTATGTGCTCTGACAGGAAATAATTGGGACCTTGAATTGAAATGCTGGAGCCCAATCACCTTCTTTATCTGTCCAGGTCTCATTTTACAGAGTTATTGCCCTTTTTTCCATCAATTTTAAATCTCTGCTGCAGCAGACATTGTTCAGGAGCTTTTCAACATATTAATCTGCCACAATTTCACATGCCTAGATGTGCCTTGTATCTGTTTGCCTCATCAACTCAGTTTACAGTAGACTTCTGGCCTGTCACATTTAACTCATATCTACACATTTAACTCATATCTACATCAACTCAGTTTACAGTAGACTTCTGGCCTGTCACATTTAACTCATATCTACACATGGGATGTCGTTTGTCACTGGCAGAAATCGAGAACAATTCAACATACTTGGATGCAATTTGGGATAAACATTGTCTTGTAAACCTTGATGTTACTTTTATGTATTTTATTTCCTGCTCAATCCTCTTCTTTTTAGATTTTATGGTCCTTGTTAATTTCATGTCTTCCGATAGGATATTGATTGTAAACTTTGATATATTTTGATGCTTTTTGGTTTTAGCATTGTCTGATAGACTTGCATGCGCAATTATGGATTTATTCTCATCATTTCCATTTTGCCCTATGCTAAGCAAATTCTCATTTTTGCATGTAAACTTGGAACATCACTGCAGTCATCACTACTTGAGAACAGTTCAACACACTGGGATGGAATTTGGCACAAATATTGTCTCTTTCACCTTGCCTTTTATGGGTTTTGTCTCATCTACATCAATTTGGACAGGGTACAAACTTTGTATATTTGCATGAGATATTGCATGTAATCAGCATAGGTCAAGAACCATTCTGCATTTAGATGCAGTTTAATTTTTTTTATATGAACATTCGTAGACCTTGACATCATGTCTTTTATGGGTTTTGTCTCATCTAACCTATTTTTCAAAGAGTTGTGATCCTTGTTGATCAACTTAAAATCTTTGCATGAGACATTGCTTGTATTGATTATAACACAAAGGGGTTGGATTTCTACATCATCATTATAGGCAAGTCATGGTCCTAGATTGTCTATCTTGACCAAATTTTTGATTTCCCAACACAAGGTTCCCTGGTTAAGACTCCGTAGAGTAAAGTGTAGTTAGCAGGGCCTTTTGTGATGCAGTGATTGCCAGGAGCTCAGGTTTTTTATTTTGACAAAGAATTGTCCCACAGAAACATAGTGTTGCTTCATTAAATAAGATATAGCTAAATATGGTGGTAGCCCTTTTGTGTCCTCCATGTTCTTTCTGTTGAACCAAGTGTAAACCTCAGCCACACTTTGGTTGGACCAGTCATTGCTGTCATACCATAACCATTAAGTTGCGAGTATACTTGATCAATGACTGTGCAGAGTGAAATGTGTCTTAGAAAGATCACTGCCAAAGTCAAGCTTTTGGAATGGCCTTTTATCCATCATCCTTCAGATGATGTCCATCCATCCATTACCAGAAGATTGTTATTGCTACTCCTCTTAAATTAAATGGAGGATTGCCAGGAAACTTTACTCGCAAATTTCATCACAGGGTCTAGTTGAACCCAAACATAAATGGTTGTGTTCAAACATCCAATATGGCTGGCACTTCTGCCATCTTGAAAACATTTTTACTCCTAATTGGATTATCATATTTCAACCCTGCAGCACCACTTATTCATACATGCCAACCATTATGTTTTTGGCATAATCATTATACTTGTTTTCACCAAATTAGTTTTTATGCTCGCCTGTATATGGATTATGCAATAACAAGCAATAAAAAGTTGTTTTGGTCATTTTTATTACCATCTCTGTAATTCCACTCATATAATTTTGAGAATATTCTTAAAGAGATGATTACTGCAAAAGAATAGTGTGAGAGTACTTTTCTTATTTGCTATTTATAGCAAGTGTATTTGACCCATTTCCAAAATAACAGGGGTTTCTTCAAATATGAACTTTGCCTTTATTATTTATTATATTGATAAGGTAGTCACTTAGTAGACCAGTCTATACTTTTAAAGAAAATGTTAAGCAAAACGCTTTACTGTTTTCCAAACTTCAAAGAATGTCAGATCAGAAAAAATGGCAAACCAACACTGCTTTAAAAACTTTAAAAGAAGAATATGAGAGAAATGTAATCTAGCACTCTGAGCACATGATCATGCTCATTGCAGAATTCCAGTTCATGACCATTCAGTGAAAGTTACACATGTAGACTAGTTGAAGTGAGTGCTGAATATAAATAATTGTTCAGTATATTTTGTATGTGTATTATGGTTCTAATCCATATGGATTTTGCCGTTTGTGACAAGAATTTTGCAGAACCAGGTTCATAGCAAAAATATGGGCTGTAATTCTGGCATGTAATACATAAATTACACTTTTCATGCCAAAATTGTGCCTTTTTTGTAATAATTATTCTTATACCTCATGGATTGGGTGGGGTGGGGTGGCATGTATGCTTATGATGTCTGGTCGGTTCTAAATGCAAATGGTGTTGATCTCAGATGTACAAGATGGCCAGCATGGCAGCCATCATGTAAATTTTGTCACTGCTTCTCCAGATGGAAGGTTACATCAGTATGGCTATTCACCAGAAGACTTCTTATGATGTCTTATTGGTCCTTAATGAAAATAGTCCAACTCACACATTGAAAATGGCCACCACAATGGCCAACTTGAATATCTGATTATTAGGTGAAAGGCCATATCAACATTGGTTTTTCATGGGAAGACTTCTTGTGAATTCAGTCTGGTACTAAATGAAAATGGTGCTGATCTGACAGTATGGCCACCATAGCTGACATGTTGAAAATCTTGTTATTGTTACTTCTCCTAAATGGAAGGTCATATTGCAAATGGTTTCACCAGAAAACTGATTATGATATCAAATTAGTCTTAAATGAAAATGGTTCCAATCTGACCTCAAATATGGCTTCCACAATGAACATATTGAAAATATTGGCATTTATTCTCCTGAATGGTGATATTAACATGGGAGTTTCACTGAAGTCTTTTAATGGTGTCAAGGTTGACCTAAAAGAAAATGATGCTGATCTTGCATTCAATGGCTGCCACCATGGCTAATTTGAAAGTTTTATCCCTCAAGACTGGTAGAGATAGTTTCAGCACTCATCAGTTGAAAAGAAGAAATGGTCATATCATTTCCTGGAAATTCTTATGGTACAGTCAAGTATTAGTCCTTCAAGAGACTCTTGCTTAGTTAAAACCATTAGATGCCCTGTTAATGGTATTCATTGCATACACATGGGCATTTTCCACCATTCAGGCTCATACATCTAACAGCTGCATGGAAACTACAGTATGTCGGACCCTATTAATGGAGTATTTCAGACAGAAAAGTGAATTGGAATTACAAAATAGAATAATACAATCCAGTCTTTATTAGATTCATTAGTTTGTTTCCTTTGATTTATATTGTCTGGGTTGTTTGCAGTTCATCCAGTGTAGGAAAAAATGTCATGTTGGCACTGCTCCCCATTTTGAGCCTATGTGAAATTATTGAAATTTTCTTTAATTTACATTCGCCCAAGTTTTGAGCCAGATAATAATTTGTTAAAGTGTACTAAGCAGTCTATTTCCTTTTTTTGCTGGTAACACTTCTCTTAAAGAATGAATGATCTTCATTTTGAATGTGGCATCGAAAAGAAAGGTGACATTGATAAGAAACGGGCATATTGCGCATTTCACAGTACTGACTTACTGATAACGCTGACATAAATGTCTTCAGACTGCATTATCTATCTTTGAAAAAGTTGTTCATCAACAGATCATTTAATAGGTAACCATTTATTTCAGACAAATACGATATTTCATCCATGTAAGCCACCGCACAGTCTCTCATCCTACAACAGCAGTTAAGTGCTGTTCATGGAGAGATGAGACCAGATACATGAGAATAATTATTGAATTTATTAATAAAATTTACAAAACAGAAAAATAGACACCACTTCCTACTTGTTTTTTAATATTCTGTTTTGAAAAGTACCAAAGCATGAATATGAAAATGATTTCTTTTATTGACTTAATTAGAGTGGGTGCTAACTTAGAGTAAGAAATTGGGTGCTTAACATATGATTGGTTCCTTTGTCCAAGCTGCTAGTGTATTTTAGCATATATCTTGGGATAAGATATTAAAATTTATATCTTTCCTGAATTTGCCACCCACCCTCCATGACACATTACAATAAAGCTAGTACATAACACATACTGTTCTCATTTATTCCTTTTTTTTGCATTTTTCAAAAACCATTTATGTATAAAAGACACAGATGTATCCACTTGTCTCAACTCTGAATGTTCCTGTAATGTAGCAAATACATCCAGTGTGGATCACTCATGTCAGGAAAAAACATTGACATATTGTTTGTTTAATGTGAATATAGTTGAACATATAAAGAAGTATAGTCATCCTTAGAAGTTTTCATATATTATCAAACTAAAATTGGATAAAAAAATATCACAGAGAGAGAGAGAGAGAGAGAGAGAGAGAGAGAGAGAGAGAGATATGGAGAGAGATGTCAGTGGATTGCTTGAATGTGCCAGATGTTTGAATATTATACTATGTATGGCAAAAAATAGCTACACATTTGTTGTATCTTGGTCAACAGTATGACAATATATTTCACAAGAAAACTCATTTTTAATAAATAGATCCTCTGTGAGTGCAAATGACAATGTTTTTCACTAGCATGGGTTACAAAAAGCATTCTTAAAGACAGTGTGGTATATGCTGTTTGCCCTTGCAGACATGAATACCTGTGTCTAACAGTTATAATGACAGGTGGTAAACTATAGAAGCTTTGGAGATGAATAAATACACCAGGTAGAGAATTTTTAAAACCCCACATCATTTTAACTTTGCCTAGCTGATAGAAAAATTTTGTTGATAACATAGAAGGCTGACCCCAGTTGCTGACTTGGGATTCCTGTAAGCATGCAGATTCTTTATATAGAATATAGGCCAACTTATGGGAAGCCGATTTTGTTGGGTTGTTTTTTAGTGAATGGATATACCAATATGCACAGCAATTTTGAAACACTGGAACATTTTGAAAGGAAACTTCTCACACAATGTTACATGATTCCTCACAATCAATATTACCATATATGTAAAGAGGAATAAAAATAAAAAAATAAAACAAAGAGAAGTATATAGATCTGAGGATAATTTTGTAGTGGCACTCAAGAAGCCAAGACATTTTCTTTATGGCCAAAATCTTGAAGAGGAAGATCATTGTGACTGAAAGAAAACTAGATTTCGCAGAAAAACATTTGAGGATTGGGGTAGGTTCATTGACCTTTGTGGATGGCTTGCATATAGAGTAATAAAGAAACTACCATATATACTTCCTTGTAAGTCAAGTCATTGTTTCACTGGAAAAAACAAAGATCCTGATCTGCCATAGCATAATGTGCCTGCAGATCAGGGTTTATGTGGTTTGTTCTACTGATTACTCCTAACAAAATGCACAGACCCAGATCTGCCAGCAGATTATAAGCTCTGGGTCTGTGCAGTTTGCAGTTGGACTTATCTTATAAGCAAGTATATATGGTGTATGGATTCTGTCGTTTAAATGTCAGAGGTCATAGTCATAGCTAGCTTGCACCATAAGTTTAGAGTGCATACTTTGACTGAAGGTCAAGATGATTGAGACCCATTGGTCAGTAATCTCCAGAGCCAACCATGCCTACTAGTGTCTATAGAGAGGACTGTTAAACATTGGAAAGGCATATGTGCCATTCACATTACTGTCCTTGCATTTCCAAAATTTTTATACACCCACCATATGATGGAGCTTAATATGATTGAGGATATGTCTGTTGCCAATTTTATGTTTGCATGGTATCTTGAAATTATCCGCCATGTACAGATGACAAAATTTTTTGACGGCTAGCACTTGGGCAGTGGGAGAACCCTTTTGATTTCAGAGTCAAAGGTGAAAGGTCAAGATTGCTGTGACTGATAGAAGAAAAACTGCTTCTGTACCATATCTCGAGTTGTCAATCATCTGCAATTGCCAAACTTCTTGACGACTTGCATTCTGGGTCAGGAAGAACTAAGCTTGTAGACTTTGGGATCAGAAGTCTAATGTTTTGCTGAAGAGTTTGAGTTGTCCACTGTGTACAGTTATCAGATTTTAGCTAGCACTAGCAATAATGAACAAGCCAATTATTTTTGGGTCAAAATTCAAAGGGTAAGGTACTGTGACTGAAGGAATAAAAATGGTTTCTGCACAGTAACGATAGTTTGACATCATATACCTGGACCAAACTTGGTGGTTGACTTGCATTTGCTGTAAAGGTAAAAGACTAAATTAGAAAAAAGAAAATTAGTTTCTGCACAGAATTCTCACACCATGTATTTTCATCAAAGCTAGTGGAACTGTTCACATTTGGTCAGAAAGAAGCCAGTTGATTTTGGGGATCAATGGTCAAAGGTGAAGTTCACTCTGACTGAAAGAAAAATGTTTTACAAAATAAATTTTGGTTCTAGATCACCTATGAAAGTTTCCGGTGGGCTTGCATTAAAAGCCTGGAAGAGGCCTTTTGATTTGGGGATGTAAAGGTAAAAAATATGGATTATTGTGACTATAATAAAAATTGGTTTGCAGAATAGGTTGAAGACATCATACCTTGCCCAAAGGTCAAGGTCACTGACAACTGTTAGTCAGTAATATCCATAGTACTACCATACCGACATAAAGCAATATTAAATGGGAATAATAAGTGCAGGGTGCAGGCATGGTACTCTCTTTGAACTCTTTGGACTTGGATGTTGGGACAAAATTAAGACTTTCTGAACAACAACCTTATTAACACAGTTTAGCAAAGACCTCTTGAGACATTGGCATATGCAATTTGGTATGGATGTTAAGACATTTTTTTAACTTTTCTAAGAAAAGATACTTTTTAACTAAAACAATTTGTTAGTACAATTAAGCAAAAATCACTTAGACAAATTTGGTATGCATGACTGCATGCTCAAATATATGACCTAATTAGATTTTATGTTATCATTATAGCTATTTTTCAAATCTTGATGTGGGTTTGGATGTTTCAGACTTGAATGTGTTGGTCTGCACTGTCTGCAGTGAGGGCACACATATTTTAGAAACATCAATCTTTTTCATTTTTTATCTGTTTCTTCCTCTGTCCATCCATTATTCACACTATCTACTGGTGCAAAACTCTAAACTGTTTTTGTTACATCAGTGAAATGTGTTACACATATCACCAAACTAATGTGCTACTGAGGTGCAACTTTTGCTACTTGCACATGTTTAGTTTCAATTCTTTAAATGTTTTTGTTCATTCATCTGTCCATCCATCCATCCATCCTATATTGACACTTTATTTTCCAGAGCAAATGTCATGGTGCCTATCACATGTCTGTATAATTAATTATACAGTGTTGCTCAAATTCTCCTTTCTGTTTTTGTATTTTGCATAGGGTTAGATTTTAAAGAAAAAACATTTCCTAGATTTTTCTCACTGGATTTACTGGCTGTGTATAGATGGTTCCCAAATGACGTCATCAGCTACCATATTTGTGGTCAGCTGGCAGATTTACCATTGACTTTATATGGTGTTTGGAAGTTGAAATAAATTTATTGAATCTTAAGATACTTTTATGAAAATTACATACATAAACAGAATTCAAATCAGGCATTCTGTTATTATCTGTATTTGTGATTTATAAGTTGACTTTGCATTAGTGTGCCTTGTTAAAAAAATGGTAAATTTTGGTGATTGCATATAGGAGAAACTGCCAGGTTGCCCATCCTCCAGGTAGAATGGGCAGAATATCGCCTGCTAGTGACCTTATCGGGAAGCATCTATAAGAGACCTTGTATATCTTTGGTATTGTTAAAAGAATTTTTAATTCCCCTTTCTTGGTGTAAGATTGATTCACGTAATTTGAGTTTTAGAGTATACAGCTTGGTCTTACTTCAGACATGCACCTATAAAAAAAATTGCTATCTCCATTTGGTTATTTCTTCTTACTGGACTTAAGAGGTAAGTGTCAAGAAAAAAAAGCTAATGATGTTTTTGTTTTACTTTTTATATATTTTATAATTCATTCAATTCGGTATATTGGAGTTACCTAGTAAAATCAGATATGGTTTGATCAATTAAATAGAATAAAAGGACAGAGGAAACAAACTTTGCATAAATTCCTATAAACTTGTTTTTGCCATTAGAGGATAAGTCCCCAGGAGAGGCTCTTCCTTTTCCTGAAAAAAATCCCAAATGTTGTACCTGACACATAGTTTCTCCGTTGTTCACTCCTAGCATTTTATCATCAATCAAAATTCTTAACCAGATATGCCAGGTGTCTACTTCCAGCCCTGGAGTCCATGCTCAACCTCGTGTTCAAATTCAATCAATGTTATTTAATCTAATGTCAAAAATATATAGCTGACTCAGAAATTTTCTCAGGGTAATATTAAATTTTGGTTGATGCTGTTAAGTTTGGCCATTATACAATGGAAGATAGCTGAAAAGCAAATTCTTGTCATGGATTGGCCGTTTTTTATATTGATTAAATATTGTCTTGTGATTTTAATTCATCAATATACTTGGAAAATCATATTTGCTTTTGTATGTTAGTAATTTTATAAATCACATAATTATTATACTACCATGATTCATTGAGTCCGTTACATCACATGTTCATGGAGGCAATAAAAGTGACCTTATGTTTCGTAATTCAGGGAGTGATGGAGGGATGGATAATTCAACAAAACTCTTCGAAACACAAAAGTGTTGATGGAAGATATAATTTATAATGACATAACAAACGAGGAATCTAGGATTCAGAGGAATATCCTGGAAAATGTTCAAATTCCAATGGACTAATGAATTTCTGTTGTTAGTGATGAGACAGATATGGAGGGAGGGAGGGAGGGATAGATGGATGAGTGGACATAATAGTGCTATATGGTGCCAACTGGACTTAAAGGTTGAAAATGTAAAAATGAATTGTAAAGAAATTAAGGAAGACAAACCCTTCCAAACAAATGTAACATTAAAGATACAGAATAATGGTAAAAGGTAAGACGTACATTGAGAATTGAGATTCTTTACTAACCAGATCAAATGTCGCAAATAATAGATTATCTGATGATTGTAGACTTGTTTACCTGACATTAGAAAAAGATTTTAGCTAGTATTGAAACTGAAGAAACTATGTTTATGTCAATTGTGTGAAGTAAAAAAAATATGAAAACTTGTTACATACTGTTTTTGTTAGCTGTTCTGGTCAAAAACCAATAGAACTCATGGGATGTTCTGTTGTCTGTCACATTTTCTGTTAGCACACGTTTGTTCCCACTTCTTCTCCACACTACTATGAAGATTGCCATGTAATTTGTAACATTTGTCCAAGATCTGATTAGTCCTAAACAATGATGGTGCTGCCCTGACAGCCAAGTCGCAATTCTGTGACCATCTTGAAAATTTTGTTATAGCTTCTCCAGAATAGATGGTCATGTTGACATTGGGTTTTCACTAAAAGACTTCTCATGATGTTATGTTCACCATGTTGGCCTTCTTGAGAATCTTGTTGATACTTCCCTTTAATGAATGGTCATATCAACATGGAGTTTTCATTGAAAGACTTGTAATGTCAAGTTGATCCCAAATAAAATTATTTCAATCTGACATTCAGTATGTCTGCCATGGTAGCTATCTTGAAAATCTTGTTGCTTCACTTCTTGAATGGATGGTCTGTTGTACTTGGCGGTTTTCACAAAAGAAATTTCTTAGATATATGGTTGGTCCTAAATAAAACTGATCTCCCTTATAACCTCCAATATGACCACTGTTGTGGCCATCTTGAATGTTTTGATATTGCTACTCCTGTTGAGTGTATGATCTATTGGCATTGGGTTTTCACTTAAAGACTTCTTAGTTGGCCTTAAATGGAAAGGGTACTGATGATTGGTAGCCATCGTGAAGTCTTGTCAACACTTTGCTCCCAGAATTTTAAAACTCTCATAACAGCTACATAACTGAACATGTTGCCACACCAGCTTTAAAAAAGTAAAAATAATCTTCCTTCATGCAGTATATAGTTATTCCTATATTAAAATTATGCTAATCTAACCTTTTAAATGGCTGCCATGATGGCCATCCAAAAAATCTTTATGTGGATATGAATGGTCTTATTGATGATGGGTATTCACTAAAGACTCATAGCAATGTGTGACTGGTTCTGAATAGAAATGATTATCTTACCTCCAACATGGCACCATAGAGACCATCTTGAAAACCTTGCTGTCACCATTCCTCTTGCATAAATGATGGCATTGTCATCAGGTTTTCACTGGAAGCCCTCTTAAAGATATTGTTATTGTTGCTCCCCATAAACAGAAAGTTACATCAGCATGGGATTATCGCCAAAAGACTTTTTGTGGGATCTAGTTGGCCCTAAATGAGATGTGCATTTTGTACATCTGATATGGCTGCCACATTGGCAGTCTTGAAAATCTTATTGCTACTAGTGAATGAATGGTCATATTGAATATGGCTTTCAACAAGAGACTTCTTATTATCTCTAGCTGGTCATAAATGAAAAAGGTACCAATTACAGCCAGTATGGTTGCCACAGTGGTCAGTTACAAAATCATCTTATAGCTGAAGAATATCAACACAGCAGTTGTTACAAAGAATGTTCTGATCTTGGATTCCTGGAAATTTTCATCAAGTAGATCATCAGTGCCTTGGAGGAACTCTTGTTCCATGAAAATTTTGGCTGCCTTACAATGGTAGTTGTATGACAAAAGTGGCTGTCTTATAAAGGGTGCCTGTCTAACAGATGTTTGTCTGTAAAAGTGGCTTTCTTCTGGATGTTTGACAAGCAAGTGACTCTTGTAGAGGTGGCTGTCTGACAGGTGGTTGTTGGAGCTCATGTAACTGTATCTGGAAAGAATTTTGACAATATTCTAAAGATAAAGAATTCAAAGAGCAAACTGTAATTACAGCTAATTAATAATTACTAAGCAGCAGTATACACAATTATTATATCTGTCTGAATTTCTTAAAAAATGTTTCCAGGACAATCTATATCACTCTGTTTTGAATTTCAAAAGTAATATATGTGCTGATAGCACTCTTTGCCCTAGTTGGCCTTAAAAAACCATGCTGTTCCAAGATGTTCAGGAGACTTTGAACCCCTTCTCACACCTCTTGTCAATCCAACCATACAACTGATTCTTTAGTAATGGTAGAAGTGGTGGTAGGTTATGGTTGGCTTGCTTTGACTGATTGACATGCTGAGGATGCGGCCGTTCAGGTGGCTCCATCCTTTAATCTCATTCAGGGATATCCAAGTGATTACAAGTAACTCTGTTGGCATTTTTCATTGCTGATTTCAAAGGTCACAAGGTTTTGCTTAGCTGTATATGATATTCACATTGTTAACATCTTTGATGTGATTTCCATTGGTGGTGAGCAGACATACTGGGGAAAGAACATTAGTATACACTATGGGGATTTAAATTTTTTTATGGTGTTGATTTTCTATAAAATAATGACATTATACATTGTTAAATCACCAATTTAACCAGTTAACCAATTTAATCAATTAAAGACAGGCCATTTATCAGTAGTATTATGGTACAAGTACTACCAATAACTGCAGGCCATGTTGGTGAAGCATAACTCTGTTCATTTGTATGCATTTCCTATAAGGTAGGATTATGTGCGAACTGTCAGAGAATGAAATCAAAGTTAGAGAGATTATTGATTAGCATACAGTGTGATAATAAATTAGATTTGTGAAGCCTATTCCATAACAAGTGGAGGAATATTGCAGAAAAACATAATAATATATATACACTTTCATCATGAAAAATTAAAAAAAAAATGAAAAAATGAAATCAATGAAGCATCACATCTAGTTGGTCTCACACCACAATGAGTGATAATTGCTTAGTTAGTGAGGTTCTGCGCCAGTGGGATGACATTATAGTTATCAAAATTTTAAGGTTTGTTTCACAACATTGTTTACTCCCAAAATATACCTGTGCATGATATATGACCATGCAATTTACATGACAATTTATGGTAAGCAGCCATGAACAAAATGTAACCAAATGAATGGGATCCACAGCTGTATATGTGTTATAAGAAGAAAGGGTGCAATGAGGGGATTTATAGTGAGGTCCACCACTGTCTTGAAAAACGTCTTAAATACATAATTCAGTATCAACATAGAATGTATGTCATAGCTCAGGGCCAACTGCAAACAACATTACATAATGCAACGGAGTCTATTTTGTTTTTGTTCTAGGGATTACTCCTGACATAAAGTGTTAAAATAGGTTTGAAAAGAATCTTTGCCTCATCTAGCTTAGGGCCAACTGCAGAAAACATTGCATAATGCACCAGAGACTATCTTGTTTGTTCTAACGATTACTCCTAACATAATAAAGTGTTACAATGGGTTTGAAAACATCTTTGCCTCATCTGGTTGCAAAATGAAACTAGTGATGCTGGTCTGTTGTCATATTTAACCATTCATACCCCAAAATAGCAACATTAATGATGCTGGTCTGTCATCATGTATACCCAAAATAGCAACATGAATGATGCTGGTCTTTAGTCATATGTAACCATTCATACCCCAAAATAGCAACGATAATGATGCTGGTCTGTTGTCATATATAACCATTTGTATCCCAAAACTGCAACATTGATAATGCTAGTCAGTTGTCATATATGGCCATTTTTACTCAAAATACCAACAGTAATGATGCTGCTTGTCTATTGTCATATATGGCTATTCTTGCCCAAAAATAGCAACACTCAAAAAATGATACTGGTTGGTTGTCATATGTGGCCATTCTTACCCAAAAATAGCAACATTAATGATGCTGGTCTGTTGTAATACATGGCCATTCTAACCCAAAACTAGCAACACAAATGATGCTGATCTTTTGTCATATATGGCCATTCTTACCCAAAAATGGCAGAACATTTGTATGAAAAACCACTGCATCAGTTTTGACTATATTTGACAAAAGAAGACCTTGGCATCAATTTTGACCAGATCTGACAAAAGAAGACTAAGCTTGGCATCAATTATGACTAGATTTGACAAAAGAAGACCATAGCATCGATTTTGACCAGATTTGACAAAAGAAGGCCTTGGCATCAATTTTGATCAGATTTGACAAAAGAGGACCTTGGCATCAATTTTGACCAGATTTGGCAAAAGAAGACCTTGGCATCAATTTGACCAGATTTGACAAAAGAAAACCTCAGCATCAATTTTGACCAGATCTGACAAAAGAAGACCTTGGCATCAATTTGGACCAGATTTGACAAAAGAAGACCTTATCATCAGTTTTGACCATATTTGACAAAAGAAGATCTTGGCATCAATTTTGACCATATTTGACAAAAGAAGACCTTGGCATCAATTTTGACCATATTTGACATAAGAAGACCTTGGCATCAAACAAGATGAATATTAGCAATGGTTGGCAAAGACCTTTTGCACAGAGTCATATGACTCAGCGTGCATTACAAATAGACTTAAACCTATACTGCCATTAATTATAAGTAGTGATCAAGCAGGCGTTATTAAAGGCAGACACATAGGTGAAAATATCAATACTCTTTATGACCTTATATTTTGCTAAAAAAATCCAAGCTACCTGGACTTCTTTTAATTGATTTTGAGAAAGCATTATATTCTGTTGTGAAGCCTTTAATTGACAAAGTTCTAAATTTTTTAAATTTTAGCAAGGATTTTCAAGGCTGGTTCCATCTCTTCTATAAAATTATCAAATCTTGTGCCACTGTAAATGGACAATGCTCACCATGGTTTGAAATCAAGAGGGGATGTAGAGATGGTGACCCCCAATCCCCATTCATTTTTCTTTCCTGTGGAGACATTAGCTCATTTGATTTAGGAAAATCCAAACATGAAAGGAATTTTTAAAAACACCACAGAATTTCTAGTTTTCACAGTATGCAGATGACACTGCTCTTAACCTGGATGTCTTAGAGAAGTCTCTTAAGTCTCCTATAGATCCTATCTACCAGCATTCTAAATTTTCAGGGCTCAGTAAATATACTGAAAAAACTAAATGTGTATGGATAGGAAATACCACTGGAAGTATTGTAAGGTACTGCCAAGAATATCAGTTAGATTGGAATCCTTATTACAGGTGTTTAGCCAATCTAGGTATTACCCTTTGAACAGAGATGATATTAGCTCAAGGTCAATTATGAAAGCAAAATTAGAAAGGTTAAATCTTTACTTGTAAAGTTGTCAAAATGATCACTTACCCCATTCGGAAAATTTGTAGTTGTGGAAAGCTTGGTCATATCCAAGATTACTCACTTATTTGTAAGTTTACAAAATGCAACTGAAGCCAAGTGTAGGGAGTTAGATGTACATTTCCATACATTTGAATGGGGTGGTCAAAAAAGATAAATTCAAAAGGAAATTTTTATTTTAAGAGTAATCTGATGAAAAGAAGTTTGAAAATGTTAAATATAAACATGTTTGTACATGCATTGAAACTCCCATGGATGAGAAGACTTGTCAACTCTAAACCTAAATGGAAAGAGATTTTAACAACTTCCATACCAAATATAGACACATTTTTTACTTTTGGTATAGCTTTTATGACAAAGGTGACAAATACTTTGAATGCATTCTGGACTGATGCATTTGCAGAATATATTGAATTAGATAATAAATTGACTGAAGAGAACTCTGAGGATTTTCTTGAAACTCCATTATGGATGAATCCTAATAGTAATGTCATTTTATTAGGAGATTGATAAGAGAAAATAATTATTTACAAGATGACAGTATGTAAATATTGTCAAATGAATAAAGACAATAATTACTGTATAGAATTTGTTATAAGTAAATGTTGACTCTAGTAGTAACAAGTAACATGCATGGGTGTATTGTGTGTGTGTGCATATATATATATATATATATATATATATATATATATATATATATATATGGGGGGTACATATGTTTGTGTATGTATAATTGTATGTGTCTATATGTGTACATGTAGAAAATGATAACAATAAATATACTAATGCTTTTTTTCTTTTTCACTCTCTCTCTCTCACTTTCTCTAAAGTAGCCATTAAATTTTGTAATGGAATTTGGAATTAGAATATAATGCAATGTACTAAACCTCTATAATAAAATCAGTGAGCACTTACAATGAACTGTGAGGTTACAAAGGTGGAGGGATGGATCCCCAACCCACTGCTACCTATGTATTGGAAATAATTTTTGAAAAAAGTCATGTAATAACTTTCAGCCATATGAGGGGGCCCTGAGTGGCCGAGTGGTCTAAAGTGCTCACTGTTACGGATCACTGCCATCTCACCTCTATCTACGTGGGTTCGAGTCTTGGGCTCAGCCAGTGTGGGTATGTGAGAAAGCTTGCCAGTAGCTTCTTGTGGGTCGGTGGTTCTTTCTGGGGTTTTCGCGGGTTCTTTCTCAACCATTTGTACTGGCTGCCATGTATAGCCTATCTTATGCTGAAAAATGGCAGTAAACCCTACAGCAACAACAACAACAACAATCAGCCATATGAGAGAGAGAGAGAGAGAGAGAGAGCATATGGAAAAATTAGCTGTTTACATTTTTGCAAATGATTGTGCTGCAGTCCATTAAGAATAACATGCGATATCAAAGTTACTGAGACATCAGTTGACTTGTTCTTATAAACTGACTTCTTTTGGACCAAAGTTTAAAGACAGTACACTAGCATGCAGTCATAATGCAGTCTTTAGGAATCCTGTTGATCTGTAGGCATTAATAAAAACAGCACAGAAGCTAATGACTTCTTTTAAACTGTTTTAAAAGTTTTATAAAATCTTGACAAGAGAGCATCTGGATGGATGAAGGCATATAAACTTCAGAACACAAGAGATATTTTCATTATTGGATTTATTATCTGATTAACCAGTTTAGTGGCATTAAAAGGGTAGGACTGAATTATTCATTTTTTGGCTCAATAGATTGTCAGTGTTGTGTTTATTATTTGATTAATTAAATTAATGACATTCAAAAGAAGCTTGAGGCCAGTTATATCAGCTGTATTGACTGCGGATCAGTTTGCGGCACTTTCCTGTGACAGGATTTTGAGAATGACAGAACTTTGGGTTTGAGATTTACTATTTCCTACCACAAAAAAAGCAGTGGTTACCCAATCAGGATGCTCTTGCTATATTAGGCAAGATTTTGCTGATCAATAGACCTCCATCAAGCAGCTTGCTTCAGAAATGCGGAGTGTCCTTAGCGAATACAGTTTGAACAGTACTACTATATCAATAGATACAGTCATCTGTTTGGTAAGGTATTTAGGTTATGTGTATGCATTCATGGATGTCAAGTAACATATGGTTTTGGTGACTTTTTGAAACTGTGCAAACTTCATTCTGCTTTCATCAGCATATTTGAATATCTAGTTACTAAATGTTGACAGAGTTTTGAAAGAAATCTTGTTGATAAAAACTAACTCTGTTATATTTGAAAAGAGATACTTTTAATAGAAATCATACCTGAATACTTGTGCACAGATTTTGGAATAACCTGTTATATCTTTGAGGGATCATAATTGGAAGCCTTTTCCTTCATGGAAAGAACTTTGCAAGGGTGAGTTGATACACTGTAGATCATCAGATTTTTCCATCACAAATTTCTGTGATTATAATGTAAATTCAGCACACTTACGACAGTTAAACTTGCACAAATAACAGTTTCTTCCTTATTTAGATTTTGGTAACTACCTGGTAGATGTATTTTACCTGATCTTAGCCAGATAGCCAAGTGATCTTTATTGGTATGGTCCATGAGTTTCATTTGTCATCCATATTGCATAGTGCATCATCCATTGTACATGGTCAGTTCAGAATTGCTGTTTACAACTTCTTGAAAAGATCCACTTAATAGAATTTAACCAAATTTGACAGAAATATCATACTGTATATAGTTACTTTCTTATAAATTGAGTCAACTACAAACAACAAAGATCCTGATTTGCCATAGCATAATGCACCTGCAGACCAGGGTATATGTTGTTTGTTCCACTGATTACTCCCAATAAATGGCACAGACCCAGATATCCTGACACATTATGCACATCTGGATCTGTGTAGTTTGTAGTTGGACTAGACTTATGAGTGAGCATATATGGTATAAGTATAAAGAAATGACTTTTTCACATATATAGTTTCTACTTTGGCTGAACAGATATTATATGTGGGATTTTTTGTGAAAAATGTAGTTATAAAGAGACATCTTTGTTTGTGAAAGAAATCACACATTTTCATGAATCTTAGTATCTTTTTGTGCAGTCATCTTTTGTAAAGATTGTACATTTTTCACTGAAAACAATCTTGGCATGAACTTAGGGCATGTTTTTGTAAAGTTATGTTCTATTTAGAAATTGCAGTCTTTTTAGGCAAACTTTACCTATATGAAAAAGGTATGATTTTTTTTAATGAAACATGCATTTTTTTAAAAACAATATTCACATATATGAACTAATATATTATTTTGAATATATTGGTGAGTCATTTTTAAAAATGCTATATTTTTATTTTTATTTTTTAAGGGAGAAAACATAATGTGAAGTTTTTAGCCTTATTTAAATTTTTTTAATGATATATATTTCTCACTAGTTAAATGGGTAATAAAGATATATTGATACAATAGACATTTAAATTAGTATTTGCAGAAGTAAAATATGGTACAGTACTATTTCCCAGATTCCACAATTAGGTGACTTTAAAATGTTTTGATTGTTCAGTGGATGTTGTCAATTTTACTGGGAGCTGCTATTTCTGTGATTACACTGAAGAGTTCCAGAAACTACTCAGCTCATTTATCATACCCTGGATTTTTAAAATTAAGAATGTCACAGTAAGAGCAATTGAAAATAGAAATTTAAGGTAGTCTGTAAATTGGTGGTCTGTGTTATATTGAAGATAAATCTATGGTGCCAACATTTTTAAAATTGTTATAACCATTTATTCAACTCCAGTTTTCACGTAGGAACCATTTACTGTATATACTTGATTATCAGTCAAACTGCACAGACCCAGATCTGCCGTCACTTAATGTACCAGCAGACCTGGGTCTCTACAGTTTTTTTTAGGAATAATCAGTAGAACAAACAGCATAGACCCTGATTTGCATGCACATTATGCTATGGCATATCAGGATCTTTGTTTTTGCTGTTTGACTAGACTAATAAGTGATTACATACAGTACACTGATAAAAATATCTAGAGAATATTGATGACCTGTTTTTGGATCTGAATCTTATGACATAGCTGCTCCCAAGGATGTAAAATGACACTACTAAATGGTTAGAGCATCTGGCTCAGATGTGGGAGATCAGTAGGGTTCAAACCCAGGTTGAGTTGTACCAGAGAGTTATTAAAATGATGTTGTCAGCTGCCTCACTAGGTGTTCACCATTGGGAGGTTAGTGTTGGGACTGTCAGCTGCCTCACTAGGTGTTCACCATTGGGAGGTTAGTGTTGGGACTGGTCAGCCTAGTATCTGGATAATGTGATTGGGTGGGACATGATGCTACATGAGTGTGGCATGATGCCCAGTGCTAGACATCACCATAAACTTCCACACTGTAGGAATTGTAGCAATATGACTGAAAAATGTTTAAAGCTACGTTAAAATCCAAATCACACAAACACACACACAGTGACACCACCCAAATGAAGATTAAAACTTTGCATTAAGGGAGCACAATTCAGGGTTAAATGCTTGCTTTTTACCATCCATACAAAAGGAGTAACTTGTTTTTTCATAGTAGTCTTCATGAATTATTAAAATGTATTTATTACATATAAAGTTTCTCTGATAAAGATCTTCATGAAAAGGTACTTTTTTTGTCTTTCTTGACCAAAGAGTACCATTACATGCCAATTCAAACCTGTTTCAGCCTTTCCTCGTTGATGCAAATCTTAAATAAAAGTTGGTGATTGTTTTCTTTAAAAAATGCAACCATTTTCATGAACATCAGTGACTTTTTTGAGAAGGAGGAGAACTCATCAAAAATCACTTCATTTTTGGCTTATTTAGGCTAGGTATTATGATTTGTTTACCTGAAAACAATTACTGTCAAAGATCAATATTTTGTAAAAATGTTCCTTCATGAAAAAGACACTTTTCATGAAGAAAAGTCACTTGTTTCAGGAAAGCATTTCTTTGTAAAAGAAAATGGACATTAAATTGATTATGACATGAATATTTCTGACTACTTTTCTACAACATTAAAAGATGACATTGTTCGAGTTGAAGTATTTTGGTTAATTCCATAGTGATATAATAACTTTAAATTATGTGAAAGACAAATGGAATTATGTATCCATTAAAGTTTCAGAGATAGAATTAAGAGGGGGTGGGTGGCAGTGGAGGATGCATGTTATTAAACCAAATTGCTACTGCAGAATATCTGATTATGGTTCTTTTCGAGAACTCTATTAATCTGCCAGAGTTTGCAAGTCTTTTTCTTGTCAGTAGGTACAGTATCTGTCTCAGTAGTGCCTGTTGAATATCTTGATGGCAGCATTACAGTTTGATGAAATCGGGAAATCTTGTCCCCATGACGTGGAACCTGGCTTTATTATTAGAGTTGCACTAATGTACACTATCCTATCTGTAATTGATCTCTATTGTTTGAGCAGATGTGAGATCATTTGGAAAATAAATTCTGCTAAATGATGTGCAAGTTTTTCTGAAGACTTACAGCATAGAAGGAGATAATGACTTTCATGGAAGGTATTTTGTTTTGATGGTTAAACCAGGCTGAAAAATTTAACAATACAGAACTGAAATACCAAATGGTTTCCATCCATGAGGAATAAAGGTGTGGGAGTAATAACAAGGTCTTTGACTATAGTAGGGCTATGGGATGGCCTGTTGTCTGTCATCCATCATTTGACATAACATCGGTTCATTACCACAGATTTATTGCTTCTTCCTGTTGCTCCTCCATTTAAATGGATGGTCATTTCAGCATGAGGTTTTCACTAAAAGTCTGTTTATAATGTCTGGTTGGTCTTAAATGGAAATAGTGCTCAGATCTGGGTTATAATATGGCCACCACAGCAGCCATCTTTAAATTCCTGTTATTGCTAATCTTCAGTGGTGGGTTATCTTTACATTCACCAGATATTTGATGTTGGTTGGTTGGATGGTTGGTATGGCTTTAATTAATGCCATTTTTCAACACATGATAGGTTTTAAATGGCGGACAGTAAATCTGGTGTAGGAAGAGCCCAGGAAAACCCTAGGAAGACACCACTGATCCATGGGAAGCTACTGGCAAGCTTTGTTACATACCCATGTTGGTCATTTCTAAGACTAGAGTTCATGTGGACAGAGGTGAGATGTCAGTGATCTGTAATGGATAGTGTCTTAGGCCACTTTGCCACAGGGATCTGAGAGTCATATTGACATGAAAAGTTTCACCAGAAGTCTTTTTATGGTGTCTGGATGGTCCTGAATGAAAATGGTGCTAATCTAACATTCATTAAGGTCACACTGCTCCGGTGGCCTAGTGGTTAGAGCATCCGCCTCGGATGCAGGAGGTCGTGGGTTCAATCTCCAGCCAAGTCATACCAAAGACTTGCAAAAATGGTACTAACAGCTGCCTCGCTTGGCGCTCAGCATTAAGAAGTTAGTGTTAGGACTGGTCGACCTGGTGTCAGGATAATGTGACTGGGTGGGACATCATGCTACATGTCTGTGGCATGATGCCCCAGTGCTAGACATCACTTTAAACTGCCACACTGCAGACATCGTAGCGATATGACTGAAAAATTGTTAAAAGCTACGTTAAAAATCAAAATCACACACACACACACATTAAGGTCACCATGGCAGCCATTTTGAAATCATGTTGCTACTCATAAACAAGAAATCATATTGACATGAAGATTTCACCAAAAGACTTTTTATTGTATTTAGCAATATGGGTACTCTTTGACATTGCCATTTTGAAGAATCAGTGGTACTAGTGTATCTAGGAGTGGAAATTATAATTACTAGTACTAGTACAGCACTAATGTACTGCATATTATCTGCTGTTAATGTATGACACTTTACCACAAGCAAAATCATCCCATGAATCAAGCAGTCATCATCTCATGAATGCATTCTGCCAAATGACTGGTGCCTTAGTTGGCACACATGGCAAATGACTGCTGCCTTAGTCGGCAAAAACAAATGCAGCATGATCGATGATAATATTTTTTAATGGTAAGTAAACTCATTGTTTCATTAGATAATGCAGAATGACAAGCTGAATTTCTGAAAGCAAATGGTTGTGAATTTGGTTAATAATTAACTGAGTTACAGTTGTATCTAAACTGAAATTGATGAATATGCCAAGCCAACATACCATACATACTTGCTTATAAGTCGAGTCAAACAGCAAACAACTAAGATCCTGATCTGCTATAGCATAAAGCACCTGCAGATCAGGGTCTGTGTTGTTTGTTCTACTGATTACTCCTGACAAACTGCACAGACCCAGATCTACCAGCACATTATGCAGTGGCAGATCTAGGTCTGTAAAATTTGCAGTTGGACTACTCTTATAAGCAAGTAGGGATGGTATGCATTGTAATTGTGATGTAGCCAAGAGCATGGTCACTGTCTTCTTTTGGAGAGATCAATAAGATTTCCTGACTCTGTTTTTCATCCTTTTGTTAATTGATGTCGCTGGAGCAGAACTTGGCACTGATCAAGCCCAAGAGTCAACCTGATATGTGTGGAACAGTCTGAACAACTGGGGAGTGAATTGTTAGAAAGCAGATCGCATGACCTTCTGTGATCATGATTTAAAAGCTAACTGGTAAACTGTATATTAATTCTCACAGGACTATTTGGGACCTAAAGATCATACTTTTACACAACTCTTCCAGGTTATTGTGCACCTCGTTATAAATGCAGTTCTGGATATAATGCAGTTCTAATATGGATGCCATGACCAAAATCAAACCAGTGTAAACTAATATGGCCTGAAGAAAATAAAATGATACCTAGTCTTATGTTTTCATTCCATTTCGAAAACACCATTAATCAACAATTTTTTATGTTGTCCACCATACCACTTTTTAGTATATTACACTATCTTCATTATATTATGCTTCTGTAGGTATTATGATTCTCAATAATTATTTGATTCGGTATTTATTGTAGTCATTGGTTTAGGTCCTGCATGACTACTGTGTCAAACAAGAGTGAGCTTATCTACAGCATTTTCTACAATCTTCCAACATTTGCTACCTGCTTGGACCTCCAAGACTCTTGTTGAGAATACAAGATCTTGAGCATTATGTATTATAGCAACAAAGTGTAAATTATAAACAAAACAAAATTTCACAAATCTCATTACATTTTGTAGACACTTGCAAAAAACTGCGGTCAAGTGACTTGCCCAAAAATAATAGCTTATCCAGGCTGATTCGCTGTTGGATTTGAATTTGCAGCCTTTTGGTAGCAAATGTTTGCTGACCAGTGGGCCACCATGGCTTCAAAAATGGATGGACATTGTATCAGAACCATTCATATGTAATCATTGTAAATTTCTGTGTTTGTTTTAATAGGTTTTAAACTTGAAATGTTACCGACATCTGGAAATGATTGTCATCGACTTTCCCAATTTTGTTTTGCCAGCATTTTTTCCATTACTGTTCATTAACTTCTTTCTTAAAGCACTGTGATCATTTCATTTGTTTATAACATGCATGACAATGTAGTTCAGTTGTTTGTAACATTATAGGGCTGTGTGGTTCAGTTGTTTGTAACATTATAGCACATTGTGGTTCAGTTGTTTATAACATTATAGGACAGTGTGGTTCAGTTGTTTATGATGTTATAGGACAATGTGGTTCTGTTGCTTATAACATATTATAGGACACTGTGGTTCAGTAGTTCATAACATATAGGACAGTGTAATTCAGTTGTTCAACATTATAGGACAGTGTGGTTCAGTTGTTTATAACATGTTATAGGACAGTGTGGTTCAGTTGTTTATAATGTTATAGGACAGTGTGGTTCTGTTGTTTATAACATATTATAGGACATTGTGGTTCAGTAGTTCATAACATATAGGACAGTGCAATTCAGTTGTTCAACATTATAGGACAGTGTGGTTCATTTGTTTATAGCATGTTATAGGACAGTATGGTTCAGTAGTTCATAACATATAGGACAGTGTAATTCAGTTGTTCAACATTATAGGACAGTGTGGTTCAGTTGTTTATAACATGTTATAGGACAGTGTGGTTCAGTTGTTTATAATGTTATAGGACAGTGTGGTTCTGTTGTTTATAACATATTATAGGACATTGTGGTTCAGTAGTTCATAACATATAGGACAGTGCAATTCAGTTGTTCAACATTATAGGACAGTGTGGTTCATTTGTTTATAGCATGTTATAGGACAGTATGGTTCAGTAGTTCATAACATATAGGACAGTGTAATTCAGTTGTTCAACATTATAGGACAGTGTGGTTCAGTTGTTTATAACATGTTATAGGACAGTGTGGTTCAGTTGTTTATAACATGTTATAGGACACTGTGGTTCAGTTGTTTATAAAATGTTATAGGACAGTGTGGTTCAGTTGTTTAATGTGTTATAGGACAGTATGGTTTAGTTCTTCATAGCATATTATAAGACAATGTAGTTCAGTTGTTTATAATATTATAGAACAATGTGGTTCAGTTGCTCATAACATATAGGACAGTGTGGTTCAGTTGTTTAACATATAGGATGTTGTGGTTCAGTTGTTCATAACATGTAGGATAGTGTGGTTCAGTTGTTAATAACATAGGACAGTGGTTCGTTTGTTCATAACATTATAGGGCAAGATGGTTCAGTTCATAACATATTATAGGACAAGATGGTTCAGTTCTTCATAACATTTTGTAGGACATGGTGCATGGTTCAGTTGTTTATAACTTGCAGGACAGGGTGGTTTAGTTGTTCATAACATATTATAGGACAATGTGGTTCAGTTGTTTATAATATACAGAACAACATAATTCTAATAAACCACTTTGCATAAATCACCTATTCATTTATGGCCCAGTTGCTTTGTGATATAATCAAAGAAAAGAAGTGTCTTCTCATTTGTCTGGACACTTTATTTTCTTTATTACTATTTCACATCAAACTTTTTATGGCCTCTGTGTTTGTGAGAACTACTTTATGATTTGCTACTTTGCTCTGTGTGTTGAAATTTGTTTTGTGTTTTAACATTAGGGACAGATTTTTTGTCACCTGCACAAGCATTACATAGCAAATAAACAAAAATGAGACACTGGCTTACATAGAACACTTAAATGTCACATTTTCACCAGTGTTTTCTTTTGAGAGGGAATGTGGTGTCCTATTTTCATGCTGCATGCTTTTCAATAAAGATGATGATAAATTACTCCCTGCTCATTGAGGAATCTAATATTGCTGCAGAAAGTTGAAAGCTCCATGGGGAACATTATCATTGTTGTAACTTGAACCTTATTCATATTACATGTACATGTATTTGCAAATAGGTTTCTTCAAATCCTGATATTTGGTTCTATGCTGTGTTAGCATGGTTAAATGTTTATTGGTTTTTAAAACAAGACTGGTCTTCTTTTTCTTTCTGTTATTTGCTTTGCTGATTACTAGAGATGGGTACCACAAAAAAAAAAATGTTATACTATGGTATTTCTGAATGTACGACAATATACTACAGAAAATCAGGGGGAATGGCTATGTTAAACCTTATTGTAGGGATAGAAAAGCAGGTGGAGGTGGGCTCCTTATGTATATTAAAACTCGTACTGTTTCTAAAAGAAGGGAAGATATAGAAATACAGTAAATAGAATCTGTTTAGCTACAGATTAATACAGAAAAAGATGAGCCCCATTTAGTTTTGTGTAGAGACCCCCATCATCACATAGTGATTAGTGTGAATACTTTGAACTTCAAATACATAAAATTTCATGTCAAGAAAATGAGTTTTATATTCTAAGTGAGATAAACAGAGACCTTCTCAATGATCAAATAAAAGTGAATTGGATAGATTTTATTGCTTTCTTAGGTATAGGGCAACTTGTAAATGAACCCATGTGAGTAGCATCTACCTTTAAAATGCTTGTAGACATTATTTATAGCAATAAAAAAGAAAATCTTCTGGAAGTAATGGTTTCTAAGATTGGTTTAAGTGACCACTTTGCAATTTTTCTAACAAATAAAGTCATTAGTAAATCAGAGAAGTATAATATCCATAAATCCATCACCTACAGATCTTTTTTTTAAATTTTGATACTGTTAAATTACTGGAAGGAATTGGTTAGAAAGAGTTTTCAATATACTGGTCCACTGGTATGGAACAACATCCTCAGTGTCACAAGACCGGCTCTAGCATTTCTTCTGTTCATAATTGCTGTCTCAAATGATGAAATCAACAGT
>JAECUM010001870.1:0-77715 GCA_016617855.1 Megalonaias nervosa | reverse complement strand
GTCTATGTTAGAATCTTTGGCAATGGTAAATGAAAAACAGGTAAAACTATTTGCGCCTCTTGCACGTTCGATCGAAAATATCAGATCCGAACTATCTCGTGAATACGAGAAAAAGAAGATCGTGGATAATCGTATAATGCAATTAAGAAAGATTATATTATTTGATTCTGTCAAAAATGAAAGTGACACTGAGAGCAGCGACGGTGAAGGTACTCATGGTAAAATATAGAGTCGAACTATATACAATTTATTTATTAAGAGCACAGAATTAGATATATTCAAATATTATCCGCTGATTATATGTTTTCGAAAATGCTGATCTAGTAATATTATTTGCAACAAATTGCACCGATCGTGTATGTATGCTAAAATATTTTGCAGCCGCATACATCGATTTAAAAGTTATTTCTTGGCCTGTTTCTACATTTATGGATTTAATAGCTCTTCTTGCAAACTTTTTACATTTTCCAGTATTTCCGGATTTACAATTTTGACTCTGTGTAGTAATACGTAGATTTCCAAGTGAATTGTCAAGCTTATTGCCGTTGATGTGGTCAATCACATATCCATCTTTGATGACCCCAAAATAACATTCAAATATGAATTTATGCGAATAATAATGTTTATTTCTATTGGTATTAAAACTAAAATAACCAGTATTATTAATATTACCGACTGGTTTTTTCAATCTACAGTGTCTGATTACACCATCTCGGGATGCTTCATAATTTTTTATTATTGGATGTTTCACAAATTCGTTTTGCTCCATTTATATAATAATATTATTTGTCTAAATCATTATTTTGAAATCTAACTAGATAATCTTCTTCTGTCTTTATAGGAGAGTCAGTGTTATTTTTTTTTGTCATAATATCGTTTTAATTCCCTGTATTTTTTTTCGCCACATTTTAGACACAATTGAGTTTTTCCTCTGACTCCAACACCACATTGAATACACGGTATTGGTCCTGTACTTCCATTTTTGAAACTTTGTGCATGATATCCGCAGTATTTGTTCACGCACGGTTTATTACAAAGAGAAATATATCCAATTCTGAGCCAAACACATTTGTTCTTTGTTTCAATCATTATATATATACTAAAATTTTTAATTTAAATACTTGTCTTAATTATATGGAGGAATTATCGGCAATTGAACCTCAGATATCCAGATTTGATCTTGACAGACTATCAGAATATAAATTTAGTACTTTGATGCAAGATCTGGCATTAACGGATGAGGATATAATCGAACGTATTCGTGAAGCAAAAAATGAATTTCGTGACGATGGTGCTGCTCATGTATGGTCAACATTCAGAGTTGGAAATGTTACTAATATGATGAATGACAAGCGAGGAAAGGTGATTATTAATCACCTTGATGATCAAAAATATTTTATTTTAATAAAATTTATTGTAAATACAAAAGAAGATATTTGGATTATTCGTGACAAACGCGATCCAGTACACATACAATCAGGAAATAATATTGTTCTCTTAAATAATAAATCTAAGCCCGGAATACTAACAGGTGTTGACAAATTATATTATATACAGAGTTATCCAGCAACTGCAGTTGTGTATGGAATATTTCCGTTGAATAATAAACCTGATGTCGGGGATCTAAAACCTATGAAATTGTCAGAATCAAGAATAAACTGTGTAGCTGAACGAGTTACATAACATTTTACAAATGCGATACGTGGTAATGGTTTAACAGATTTACGACGTAAAAAAATAAATACTTGGGCAGAATCAGTTAAAGATACCGGAGCATCTATCAAAGATGTCGCTGAACTAGAAAAGAAATTAAGATTCCCAATAACAGTAAAAACGTTGACGGGAGAGATTTTATATAAACCAAAATACACAAAAAATGGAGCTCCAATAGATATTATTGATCATAATTCGCACGCATGGACCTCAGCAGTAACAATATTTCCACGAGATAGAGCGGTTAAATTTTATGATGGTCATATATTTGATTTTATCAAAAATATCAGTAGAAGTGACCCTGTGTCCGTTTGGTTATTTCAAAGTTCAGAATATGATCATTACGATCAGTTTGTACGGCCTAATGGTGATATTTACCGTACAGAATCTCTTAATGTAGAAATGGAAAATCTTGCGCTGAAATATATTTCAGACGATGTCAAAATTAGACAATTATTAAATAATTGTTTTACAGTTCCATCCATAGCAGCTCATTTTGCTCAGGAGAAAAATTTATGGAAACCAACACGATCGGAATTTCTTGAGGATATTCATAAAAGTTGCGTAGAATATGGACACGGAGGATTATGGAATACTAAATACAACTATAGTGACATTATATACGTCGATATGGTGGCATGTTATCCTGGAAGTTTTCTTGGATACGGAGAATGTTCTAAATACTTTAAGAGATTCGGACATCCATCACACGAAATGGCCAGGGTTGCAATAAACGGACATTTACCAGATTTTGATTTAACAGGGTTTGCTCATGTAGAATCATTCGAATTTGCAGAAAATCTCCATCCGATTACTTATACTTGGTTTGGAAGACATTTTTCAGAGCGATGTTGGGTTCCAATAGTACTATTGCGATATATGCTTGATGTTGGAATTTTAACATTATTGAAGGTGAGTGAAGCAATTATATCGTATAGTCCACAGAAGCAAGTTTGGTTACCAGAACCAAATAGATTTAATATTGATGATGCCAGGAAAGAATTCCTAATCTTAATGAAGATGACATTATTAAAATTACCAATAATATACGTAAATGCAGAGACGAGCATGATGAAAAACTTGCAAAAGATCTTGGTAGAAAGATAATTGGTAAATTTACTCAAGGAGGAGCATATGATCATAAAAGACACTGTACAAGATTGATTATGGACGATGCTGAACTCGATTTTATAATTGCTGATACAACAGAAAAAATACATTTATAAATCGGAGTAATGCTTATTTGTCAGACGGAACCAAACTAGGTACAATTGTGAGTTATCTTGATGGTGACTCACCACAATTTACTCATTTAAGATCTTCTATGTTGGCATATGTTTCTATAAATCTACTGTCTATGATAAATAGATTTTCTCGTGATGCTGTCAGAGTCGCAACGGATTCGTTTTATATAAATAAAAAATATACGGATTTATTAAAACCACTACTTGGTAATGGTGAATGGGGGTCATGGAGAATAAAACAGGAAAATATATTTAGTTATTCTGAATCTGCCGACGTTGAAATTAGGGAAATATATCACAAAAATAATAATCAGGTATCAAATTCATCAGCACCATCTGTATATGATCCTATATCTAGACATAAAACTGTTTATCTTAATGGATGCGGTGGTTCAGGTAAAACAACTCGTGTGATTAAATTATTCATGAATAATAATTCGAATATAATTGTTTTGACACCGACACATAAATTAGCCAGAGAAATAAAAGAACGAGGAGTAAAATGGTGTACTTATCATAGTTTCTTTAGATGGTGTGGAGACACATGGACTCCCGAACGAATGGGTGAAAAATATATACCTAAAATTATCATTTGGGACGAGATATGCACGGTACCGTTAGAAATATTAAAAACATTTCTTGAATGGTTATTGACGAAAAATACTGCTGTGATAATGTGCGGTGATCATGGTCAACCACCACCCTTTATTGGACAGTCTCCACATGAATGGCTGAAGAATAACGTAGATTATTATGAAGAAATAAATGACGACCATAGAGCTATTGATGAACTGCTGAAGGAATTTAAAAGGTTAATCAGACTTCAGCCAGACAGAGTACAATGTGAAATAATGCGAGGAGTAATTCCAGAGACTTCTATGAGTGATTTTCTAAATTTATGGAATCCCGCTGATTTAATAGTTGCAAGTAGAAAGATAGTTCGTGATGAACTACAGAATAAATTATTTCTGTTACATAAAGAAAAGTTTTCAGATCTACCTGTACCTTTGTGTTATCGCCCAGCAGATACTCGACGACAGAATATTGATGTTGAAATTCCTGGTGGAGACACTGAAAATATCCGAGTACAAAATCTTGTCTTGAATGATATTGTTTTAGTCGATATTAATGTCGTTGAGAATGCGCTGAATATGAATAAATCACCGTGGACATTAGGATATGCTATAACAATCCATTCTTCACAGGGTTAACTATTTCTGATACAAATATTTGGATTATAGATGATCGGATCGAATGGTCGAATTTAGTCTATCTCGCAGTTTCTAGAGTCAGAAGAATATCTCAACTACATAGGGTTATTATGAATTTTACAGAAAATAATGATCAGACTGTTAATGATGACGTAATAAGAAAAAACTATCTGGTTATAAGCAGTGTGATAAAAAAAATAATCGTGATTTTGATATTAATGTTGAATTTATTATAAAACTAAAACAACTACAGAATAATAATTGCGCAAGTTGCAACTGTAATATGTTGTGGCAATATTCGAATAATAATCCAAGACAATTTACCATGGATAGAATTAATAGTGATCTTGGTCATACACGTGATAATGTGATGCTGACTTGTCTTGAATGCAATCGACGTCGGGGCGCTGCACGCCCTGGTTCTGGTTATGTAATTGTATGTGGTGGTAATTGTGTGTCTTCAGGGATTACCTGTAATTGTTCACGTACAAATCCACGTTGAGGTGCGGTAGAATCTAATCTGTAAATTGGAGGTCTACCAGTGGATCTAACCACACCAGAAATTGTATGTGTAGTCGCGCTCCAGATAGGATCAGTTGCTCTTTTTTTACCACCTTCAAGTTCACCAGGTTCGTATAAATATCTTACAATTACATTACCTAATACTGGTTGAGGTTGATGTCTGTCATTACTACGGGGTATATATTTTTTTGTGATCGCAATAGAAGGTTTCATGGAAGTTGAACGAGTAATTTCATTATTTAATGCAGATATCACACTTGGTAACCTCGTAACCCATTCACGAGATCTCTCACCGGATTTAAAGTCAGTAGATATTTCTTTTGCATATTGGTATCCAAATAACCGCTCGGCAAGTGTTCGATTAAATCATTTAACAATTGCCTGATCACGATGAATTTCAGTATGTCCTCGTCTGATTTTAACCTTATATTTCTTCATCAACAATAATACTATACCAAGAAATTCTTTGCCCGGATCAACCTGTAATAATTGTGGCCATCGCAAAGGTCCTCGATGATAAATTCGTTCAAACGCAGATGCAACTTCGGATGCTGTCTTTGTTGATAATGGTTCAGCATCTTTATATCTACTTGCAACATCAACGACAGTTAATGCGTATTTGTATGTGCGTGATTTTCGTCCAGTGTTTTAACAGTATCATGTGGTAAAAACAAAATATCTGCTTGATGAACCTCATTAGGGACGCTGACATCAAAATGTGAATATTGAATATTTTTAGGTGGTGGTAGATAAATTTGCCATATTGCCTGTCGTGCTAACCACGCTGCAGCAACAGAACGTGAGACTTTTGCTGCTTCAGATAATTTAGTAATCGCTGATCTACCTCTCCAATATCCTCTTGGACTATAATAAATGGATTCCATTATAATATTTATATAATTAATTACCAGCCCCTAACATTATTTTACTTTTCATGGCAGATTTTACTAGAAAACTAACTAATTTATCTCTGACAGATTTATTTGGTATAGAATTTAATGCATGAATCAATTTTACATCTGCGAGATGCCTTTGTTGTAAATCTTTACTTTTATATGCAACATCATGAACATGACACACTTGATCAATCTTATTTACTGGATGCTCTCCTGGCCTTGGTTGATCTTGATCATCAAGTCGGATATCAAGTCGAGTTCCAGGACCACAATAATTATACCCTGGTAAGTGTTTTTCCCCCGGATATTTAGCCCACGGAGTTCCAGGTAATTTTCCTAATAAAGCGGCTATATCTCCACCTGTCTTTGTCCCTGAATCAGACATGGAGATAAATTTATATTTTTTCGTGCCGCATTTTACACATTTACCTGTTAATGCACGTCGTTTATTTTTTGTTATTATTGTTGTCAGTCCAGTAGTGGGTGTAGATAATCTACATCGAACACAATATAGACTCATGTTATTAATAATATGGATATAATTGATTTTTCGGCGACACGAAAACAGGAGCCAGTGAAGCATCATCCAGCATTACCAAATTCGATAAGAATGATTATAATAGGTCCGTCTGGATCAGGTAAAACACAACTATTATTAAATTTAATAATGCGATGGTTAAAATGGAGTAAATTATATTTAGTAGCACCATCTGTAGATGATCAACATTGTTACAAAATACTTAAAGATTTTAATGAAAAAGCAAAATTGCTGAATGAAGACGATAATGATGTTGTTGACTTTATTACCGATATTGATGAGGCCCCATCTGTAGATGACCTAGATGGATTTATTAATAATTTAGTGGTGTACGATGATATTATGTTGGACAAACAAACAAATCCAGCTAGAATATTTTCTCGAGGTAGACACAAGAATACAGATGTTATATACGTCACACAACGATATACACAAATACCTAAAGTGATCAGAGACAACTGCAATATTTTAGTAATGTTTAATGGAGTAGATAATTATACTTTACAGAATATTTATTATACTTGGTGTTCAGGGGATATGGATATGATGAAATTCAGAAACTTCTTTTCAAAAGCACAATCTGCTCCGTTCGGATTTATAACAATAAATCTTCATGACCCAAGATCCAGATATCGTATAGGTCTGGATAAAATCTTTGGTTAATCTGTGATTAACTCTGTTCCTCCTCTGCTAGAGAATTATTTACCCTTTCTATGTATGTCTGTATGTATGCATGTTTGTCTGTATTTTAATTTATCAAAATAATCAGTAGATCCCAGCGATTACCCTTCAATGGAACCCCTCGATAGCCTGTGTGACTTTCATGGGGTCCTTACATTGTCATTCTCTCTCTTATGACTATTATGCGGCACACCCATGTTCTGTTTCTTTTGGCTAACACCCTTTCTGGATGTTTATTTGGGGGTTCTTCCATGGGGCAGAGAGCTCAAGGCATACTACTGATTATTTTAGGGGGGGGTATTGCATAGACACACCTCCCGGCGAATTTCTAATCGACGAAAGTGAAATATTAGCAATTCAGAAGGCTGTCTAGGCATTGCGATTTCGATAAAACCCCCACGAAACCCCGGGGTAGAATCCAAAATGGAATCCGACCACGAGATACGTGGTGGTTTATCGAAATCTCAGGGGATGCCCCCCCCCCCACTTATTAAAAGACGTGGGCGACCCGGGGACCCGAACCCATCTCGGCGAGATCTGGGGTCGAACCGCAAACATCAGTATTAAAGTTTCCAACAACTTTAACATTGAGCTAACGAACTCGACTACAAATATACGTTTTAGAAATTATTATATGTGGTTATTGTGCAATAGCATTTGATATCTGATTTTACAAATAAATAAATATTTATAATTTTATTAAGATATTTTGCCATTATATGTATGAACCAATTAAAATGTATTATATTTAAAATTAAAACACGGAAATAAACTGCACACAAATACCTGGACTATCGATAAACACAACTATTGTTTGAACTACTACGTCACAAAAAAAAAAAAAATCGGTACGCATACCTATCTCAGTACATATATTATGTATGACTCACTTCACACTGTATATACATGCAATAGTTGATCTGGATAAATTCATAGCAGCAGGGAGGGTGAACCCAGACATTTGGTAATGAATATGTTTGCCTGATGATTAAGACAAATGATTTCGCGGTAGGCAGTCGAACCCTACAGTTTGTCTTAATCATCATTTCAAAATTTGCTCGAAAACCAAGTTGTAGGGTCCACCGCAGCAAGGGGGGGTGGACAGACATTTGGTAATGAATATATTTGCCTGATGATTAAGACAAATGATTTCGCGGTACGGCAGTCGAACCCTACAGTTTGTCTTAATCATCATTTCAAAATTTGCTCGAAACCAATTTGTAGGGTTCACCCTGCCTGCTGCTCATGTTCTTCAATTTATGAATGAAACCTGAGCACTGCGCATATATATTCACTATTTTGTTACTGTGAATGCGCTCCTCAGCCATGAACAAAACTTAGCTTGCTGAAGAGAATGGAATGTTATGTAGCCAAAGAAAAATGAGATACTGATACAAAAAACAATTGATAAAATATTTGTGTCCTGTGATTGTTTTGATTTTATTTGTTGGCACTCTGGCTTTTGAGAGTGTGGTAACTGTTGTTTTCCTAGTGATTTGCGATTCTACTCTGAAGTCCCGTATTTTCACCAGCAATGTTCCTCAGTGTCCCCAGGGTATTGTGTCCCATCAGTCTTGGGTAATGCCTTAAAATAAGGATCGATATTCATTTTGAAGTTGCTGTGTTTCACGAGAGTCAAAATACATTATAAAACAATGGTATTCAGAGTGAATAAAAGTGCACCATTCAAGTAAAATAGAACATACTCATGCACCTGATGATTGATACATTGATTCAGAGGTTAGTATCACTCTCTCTCTCTCACTTTGCATTTTTTCTTGCAATTCTAAGTTCTTGGATGTGGACATATTCATGGTTTCTTTATTTAATTTGGTGGTGGCTGCATTAGATATTTTTTAACAAATTTAAATTTGGATGAGAGCTACATCTAGCTGTAAGTTTTGCATATAGGATCCAAAAGTTCATTAAGATGGTCATTCAGTAAATCAGGGTTGATGTTTTCTATTGTCCTATGCTCTCTGTTAACATTCCAAAACCATAGCTGACATTTTTTACATCTTGCTGCATTGCCTTTCCATGGTATTGTGATTTTTCTGATTTTATATGACATTTTCCATATCACCTGACTTTATAGATCTTTTGCCTCGAACTTTGTCTCTTCTCCAAACAGTTGAATATATTAATTACTGTTCTGGACTTGTCTCAAGTAATCAGTTGAAAACATCAAAATTTTGGATGCAATCTGTTCTTCAAATGCAGGCATATTTTAACCATATAAGGGAGCAGTGAATGTTTTTACTTAATTCCGGTCAATACCACTAAGAATTGACCTGTAGCAACAATGTTAAACTAATGGGATTATATATATATATATATATATATATATATATATATATATATATATATATATATATATATATAATGACATCTTATTTCATTGGTGATTGAAATAAGGGTCCAGTTAGATATCAGCTCAATTAAGTAAATTAATCGGCATGACTGTATCTGTGTCTTATGTGACTATTAACAAAACAACAACCTGTAAGATGAGTAAAAACTACAGGGTTTCACTCTCAAAGATTATTAGAACACCTTTGCTGATTGAACAGTTTTGATAAGGCAGGGCATTCTAATAACAGATCTGACTGATATATAGTTTGACAGGGTACATCATTTTAATAATAGATCTAATTAATATACAGCTTTGACAAGGTACTGCATTGTAATAAGAGACCTGGCTGATATATAGTTTAACAGGGTACATCATTGTAATAATAGATCTGGCTGATATACCACTTTGACCAGGCACTTTATTGTAATAATAGACCTGGCTTATATACCAAATTTACAAGGCACTTCATTGTAATAATAGACCTGGCTGATATACCACTTTTACAAGGCACATCATTGTAATAATAGACCTGGCTGATATACAGCTTTGACAAGGTGCTGCATTGTACAGTGCGACCCTGCTATGACACGGTAGTTGGGGTCCATTGAAGCTGACTGTGTTATACACCGAACAGTGTTATAACCAACCAAGTCACTTAGCTGAAGAAAATGATGCATTCAGCTAAAATATGGCAGGCCTGTTGAGGGGGCAGTTGGGTTATAAAAGTGGAAGCAAAGATACATGCTTTGATTAAATGAAGACAAACTAGTCTGAAAAACACTTGTATATTGACAACTTCCATTTGTGTAGTACAATCCATAATCCATTAATTACTGTACTTGTATATAATAAATCCATGAATTTGAGTATAGATCACATGTTATAAACTTCATGTATGACTCACATTTCATTTGAAAACGCAAATAACATGTATTTATTTAAAAAAATGGCAGTCCTTGTTTTGATCTATATCCGATTGTTATTTAACAATTCACTACAATTGTCACAAGTAGCACGTGGCTATAGCTGTTTACATGCTACATGTACATGTACTTAAATTGCCCTAGATTTTGGCCGAGGTTACCCAGGGGATGAGGCTATTGATAGGGAAATGAAATGGAATGAATTAAAATGTTTAACTTGATGGCCATATATTTATGGTTTAAAAAGATTGGAAATTTATTTGCGTTTTATGCTGCCATTGGTAGCGACTGTAAGCATACTTTTTTCCCTGCAAAGATGAAATTTTCCAGGCACAATAAATGTGTTCCAGTCACATTGGAAAATGCAACAGTCTATCAGATTCCATTGCTTTTATTTAAGTTTGGTGCTGACTTCCTTTGATGAAAGGTTATTTGTTTTTGTTGAAGATTGTAGTTGGTTTCCTTTGATGAAATTTGTTTGTGTTATTGAAGTTGCTGCTAAAGGACACCTTTGGAGGACCAAACAGATGTCTGTTTCTTATTGTGTCAGCAACATCAAATAATTGTAGAACATTGAGATTGAATTTTTTTTCATTTGCTCAGTATTTATACAAAACGATTGGTGCTTCAGAGGTGATCAGTTTCCTTTGAATTTTCAGCAAAGCTTTTTTTTTCTGGCTACATTTTAGAAACAAAGGAATTAGCTGGTTGATTGTAGATAGTCCCGGTAGCATAAGGAGACCAACAAGTAGATCTCACAGGTTTTTTGGTGGTGGTGGTAGTGGGGTTCTTGCTTGTTTCTTTGTCACATTTCTGGTATCAGAGTGATGCTGCCTTCCACTCATGCATCAGAAATTTTATTTAAAAGAAGGGCCAACAGAGACAATGAATACACAGGTGTTCTGTTCTGTTCTGACAGGGATTATTACAGAAAATATGAGTGTTCTGAAAGATTTAATTCTGTGAGTGAAAAGAAGAGGAGTTTTACTTACATCCACATACAGAGGTCAGTCAAAACATATTAATTACTAGCAAGCGGCTGATAATCTGACATAGTTTTGTCAGAAAGAGCTATTATGAGATAGTGCCTCATCTGGTTGATTTCCGCTACCAGAAATGTTAAAAAAAACCCCCTAAAACACAAAAAATGCCAAGATGTCACAGCATTCCGTATTCAGGCCAGATGTTAGAATAAGTGGATTATGATGTAACAATGCACTGTTAACATTGTTAATATCAACAAAGAATTTTTTTATCTAACAATAGATAAATTCCAGTGCATTTTTCTTCAAGTTTGCCGCTTCCTTTCATGATGCCTCTGAATTTCTTCACTCGAAACCCAAGCTTGTATATACAGTTTAAACAGTCAATAGTTTCGGTAAAAACACATTCGCCAGATGGTATAATTTGTCGCCTGTAAGGAATATAAATTGCAATTTGCGATGTTGCCGAAGCCCAGCGTGATCCTTGAATAAACATTTTACACGTTATTTTTCATACTTCTAAGAAGAAAAAAAACCCCAACTTTGTTTTGAGTATGAGAAAAAATACATGTAAATAAAATTGCAGGAGCCATGCCACAATCATCTTATATTAGAATTCATACACGATCTCTTTCCCAAAAATGATAATAAACTTTTTTAGGGAAAAAAATTCATGTATGAGAAAAGTACATGTATATGAAATTTCAGGAGCATTCTATTGTGGGGTCATACTGTAATAGTAAGCCTGAGTGATATATACCACTTTGAGTAGGCACATCATTGCAACAATAGGCCTGGCTGGTATACCACTTTGACAAGGCATAACTTTGTAACACTAGGCCTGGCTAATATACCACTTTGACCACTCGCATCATTATAACAATAGCCTGGCTGATATACCACTTTGACAAGACATAGCTTTGTAATAATAGGCCTGGCTGGTATACCACTTTGACAAGACATAGCTTTGTAACAATAGGCCTGGCTGATATACCACTTTGACAAGATATAGCTTTGTAACAATAGGCCTGGCTGGTATACCACTTTGACAAGACATAGCTTTGTAACAATAGGCCTGGCTGGTATACCACTTTGACCACTCGCATCATTATAACAATAGGCCTGGCTGGTATACCACTTTGACCACTCGCATCATTATGACAATAGGCCTGGCTGGTATACCACTTTGACGAGGCTCATTATTGTAATAATAGACCTATTGTTTGAAAATTAGTGTTTATACATGTTCTCTTACTATATTTGACAGATACATGAAGTTTCTAACATGTGACCTACTAAAATTTGTGGATTTTTCATATACATCTACAGTACTTAACACACTGATTTTATTACACAAAGGTGACAGAAATGTAAGATGTAAATATACATGATTGTATTTCAAACTGGTTTCCATTTAACTTAATCAAAATTTCCATTGTTTGTTTTCTCAAAGTTTAAATCCTACGTCATTGCAAAATTTGAATTTTTCCTACCCCACTTCCCCCAACACTGATTTCAACATCCGCATGTTGACAATATTAACTCTGGCCCGAGGATAAATGAGTAGTACTGTCAAAGAAAATTTTTTCAAACCAAGACACTAGGTGCACATTTTCATCTTTGAAAATGTCTGGTATCTCAAGCCATAACAAACACTGACAACACAGGGTAGTTGATCAAAATAAATACAGCATCGGTTCCTAAGTTTACACTATACCCTTTTTTGTATTTCTGTAAAGTCAAATTAAAAAAAAAATTAAAATTAGTGAGATCTTTCTCATTATTATTTGAATTAATTTCAGTATAATTATCATTATCACAATATGTCCTTTTGTACTGAAACATGAAATGTTTGAAAAGACTTATTATGCTCTTTGATTTGCAGAAATGTTGGTTGCATTGTTATAGTCAATTAAAAGTTGACCTGGATTGTATTATTACATAAGTCTTAAATATTTAATCAAGTAATCAGGTTAGTAGAATCAAAATTAAAAGGCATACAAATTCTTCCTGCAAAATAGCAAGCAGTTGTGGTCGTGTGTTAATTCAACTCATTTAAGTTAACTGATTGAACACTTTAAGCACAGTAAGTATATGTAAGACAATTTAAGTATCTAATGTTAGTCAGTAGTTTATCATACTCTTTCACATTGATAGCAAAGGAACCAAGCAAAAGGTTCCTAAGTGCGTGAAAAGCATAGTTTCACACATAGGATTCATTACAGGGAAGCGAGTTCCAAAGTTTTTAAGTGTAGTTAAATTCCCTAACCAGGCACTCTGAGGTTTGCTCACTGATGGGCAGAAATTTTGCCAATTAACTTGCAATGAAATCACAGCTTCATTATAAATATAACAATAAAGTAAAAATGAGATTTTCCACATTATTGTTTTACTTGCTCCTTTTTAAATAAAGAATCATGTTTTAATTTAATTTTACACTAACACAGTAACAACAGAATGCATCCAAATTCATATGCAGAAAGCAATCTTGTAATACTAGGTGTTTTCGCTGGTACATAAGATGTGTGTTGAAACCTCTTAGAGTAACATTTTAAGTGATCTTTCAGAGATTGGTTATATTGAAAATAAATGTAATTTATACAGAGAAGTGAAGAACTTCATTAGAAAAAGCTATTTAATGACAGTTATTCCCAGAATGATTAGTAATGAAGTATTCAACCATTTGATCTGCTGTCCCCACCACTTTGTTGATGTCCATCCATTTTTATCAGAGAGACCCTTTTAACTTGCAGACTTGTATATGCAGCAAGTTGTTGAGGGAGAAGTGTACAAGGATAAGTTGTGATTGGCTGCTACCTCACGATCAGACTAAGGGAGATGACATTCATGATCAGGCTAAGGGAGATAATGTTTCACTACTAAATTATGGTAACTACAAATAAGTGTATTACCACATAGGCTAACAAGTCAATAGATTTAGCAGTATAAGAATAAGCTGTGATGGCTGCCACCTAAAGCTGACCTGCAATGATGTGCATGAGATTGTAGAGCTGACCCCAGCCATAATGCACCAGCTCGCCCCAGAAACCACATGGCTACTTTTGTTAGATGAATTATGTTATTTGCTCTTCCATCCATGTGGACAAGCAGTTTTGTTACATTCATATGAAAATGATGACAAAGAACAACATTTTAAAACTTTATGTTTAAAAAGTTTGAAAACTAGTTGTCTAAAGAACATAATTATAATTCAGTTTGATTAGCTGGAAAAATTTTAGATCTGTCCTTTAATTTTCACAACTTTTGAATTTTATTTGTAGTTGTGGTGCATCAAACAGACATGATTTTTCTGTTTTAAAGTGGAATTCCACTTTTCTCCTGATTTGAATCAGATTTTTCTTGATATAGTCCATTTTTTATATCATCTCTGATCCGGTTTTTAGAAAGATGGTCTGTCCGGTCCCATTCTGCAATGACCCTTGTAAAGCATTTGTTCCATATATTAGTTAGCACATGACTCTCGTAAAGAGTATTCTGATTGGTCAAACGTTTAAATTCATCCAATGAATCTTTGTGTAATGGAAACTGATGGCAATGGAAAGAAGAAGCATGCTTGCAAAACATGGCGTCCCGAGTTGTTGAGAGAGACCATGACACGAAAGTTTAGATAAAGGTTTAAAAAATATATGGAAATGGGAATGGCTGGAGCGAAAAGTTGATGGAAATTTAGTTGGTCAGTTTATAAGAAAACTGAACGCTAGAGGACTTGCATTTTGTGACCTCTGCAAGAAAGCTCTGAATTGCGGTAATCGCGGTTGGAAGAGTTTGGAACGGCACCTACAAAAGAAGCTGCATACGGAAAAATTGAAGCTCAGAAGATATCTGGAAAAAGTGCAGTTAATTACTGTAAGAAGTAAGATTTCTTGCATGAGAGAACAGATGTAGCCCTTTGACAGAATATGCGTACTGCATGTTGCCAATACAAGTAATAGCTTGAAAGAAAAACGCTCTCATTGAGAAGGAAAAGAAATGATTGCACATTGAGCCAAAAAAGTCAGTGGTGACAAAAACAAAGGCTAAAGAAATCTTTGCCAAAGCTACAAAAAGATCTCGACTGGCATATCAACAGGTTCTGTCCAGTGAAGAAAAAGACAAGTGAATGTATGGGATTATTTGTATATAGTTGATGTACTTGGGTCTTTATTTTACAGATTTGTTATGAAAGGAGAGAAGTATAATATGTTTGCTGCAAAAATTGACAAACTATTGTGACTTAATTACGATGTGAATGCTGATATGCACATGAAATAACTTCAGCATCACTAGTATTGGAGAACAAATTCATGTGACAATAATATTGTGAAATTATTCAAGTCAACTTGAACATTGTTGGCAAGTTTATTAGTTTTTCAAATGATTATTTTGTTTCATATTATGATCATAAGTTGCACCAAGAGCAGTTTTTATGATTGTGAAATGCGTTTTTGGCTGGGGGCCTTTGGCTCCCTGGCCCCCCAGATCAGGGGCGCTGCCCCTTGAGACTCCATTTGGGGAGGACCCCCAAACCCCCCTTAAAATTTTTTCAGCTTTTTTTTATGGAAGATCAAAATCATGTCTGATCAAAGGAAACATGTTAAAAATAGTACAGGTTTTGTGGGATTCTCTTAATGATTTACATAGAAAGAAATGACTCAAATTGAAAAGAACTGATTATTGATTATTGTCCCATTAAAGTTGATTAAACTATCTGGCATTCAATATAATTTCAGGTCGGAGACACAACAGAACTCGGTGGATTAGCAGATGTGTTTTGTAAGAACCGGTCAGTACCCTTGCTGGTTGGCTCTGTCAAGAGCAATATGGGTCACTCTGAGGCTACTGCAGGTGAGCCAACATCTCATGTCTGTTTCCACAATTTTACAGATACATTCAAAACTCTGCGAACAGTCACCTGAGTTAAACAGTTACCTGGTCGTAACGGCTATTCTAATTCCCCCCCCCCCCGGCAAATTTCCAATATAAATGTCATGTAATCAGTGGTCACCTGATTTCTGTGGTCAGTGGCTGTGTATTTATTAACCAAGCAGTCATGGGTTCACCCTGCCTTTGGCAGTAAGCATCCATGTGTTTCTTAACCAAGCAGTGGTCTCAAGATGTCTTCTGTGGTTAGCAGCCATGTGTTTCTTAACCAAGCAGTGGTCTCAAGATGTCTTCTTTGGTTAGCAGCCATGTGTTTCTTCACCCTGCCTTCATCTGTTACTGAAGCTTATCAGCAGTGACCACTCCTGCATCTTTTTTGATGAGCAAGGCATGGTATATATATATAAATGGATATTACTTGTACCCCTGGCTGCCGGGAGATTCTTTTCATTCCCTAATCATCAAAGTCTCTCATAAAAGTCAACTGCCTTTTGATCTCGGAGAGTTGGAGCAACTGCTTAATCCATCATTTGTCTGAAGTGTGAACACCTATTTTCATGTCTAATTACACCAGCTGGACTACCAAAAAGTCTGTCATAGGTAAAGTTTAGGTGCAAACTAAACAAACTGCTAAAATTGATCAAAATTTGTTGCACACAAAGATAGGAGAGACTCAGTTATAATATGACCTGATGGTTTTAAAATAGTAGAAAAGAATGACAAGTTTCAAGCTTTGTAAAATTCAACAAATAATTTATTTCTCTTGAATACAAAGTGAAAATGTCAAAAAAGGAACTTAATTGTGAATTAAATCCCAAATAATCCTAGAATTACAGACACAAATCCTAATTATTAAAGTTCTGAACAAACTTCAGTAGAAATCCAAATTAAATCCATTGCTGGAAGCCTTGATGTACCTGTGGTGCCCCATGTTGTGGTGATGTATCAGCTGTTTGTTGAAGCACATTAATAAAAATCCAAGAATAAAATCCCTATTTGACACTATAAATTCAAGTCTGTATTTTCTAGAATGTTATTTTTGAAGAGCATTTAGTATTTCCAGAGAAGAATCACTTGAACTTGAATAAATAAATTTCCAATCCAAACTAAGTACTGAACAGAAAAATAATACAACTGATTCTGCCTCAAGATTTTATAGCATGAATAATTAATTTCTAGAGAACAAGATATTATAGTCCTCTATCTGACCTCAGGTCATGATTGACATTTTCTAAAAAAAACAAAAACATTGTCTAATGGAAACTTTCTTTCTAGTAGGTTCATAATGTGTACAAAATAAAATCTTACTTATAATTAGAAGTCTATTACTAAATTTATAATATAAAATGTGTAGTCAGCAATAGGTAGACCTGGCAATTCATGGGGAATTTCCAAAGTTCTAGATTCAGATTGAGATAAACATGTTTACTACAAAACCAAAATCAATGATTCAGGTCAGGTAGAAAAAAAAAAGTAGAACATGATTTTAAAGAAGTCGGGTCCAACATGCAATGTTACATTATCATTAGCATGTAATAAAATTTAAAAAAATTAATTAAAAAACTAACTAACAAACAATGCAAATTAAATATACATAACACAGTGATGATGTGATAAACATTAGAGGTCAGAGTGGGGATACAGGAATTTTATGTAGAACCTTTTATTTTATTTTTCTTTTGTTGCTAAATAGCTATACTAAATACATGTATCCTGATAGCATACTACTACAAGTAAAAGTAATACATGCCAAATAATAATAATGATACTACGACTGGTAATAGTAATACATGCCAAATAATAATAATGATACTACTACTGGTAATAGTAATACATGCCAAATAATAATAATGATACTACTACTGGTAATAGTAATACATGCCAAATAATAATAATGATACTACAACTGGTAATAGTAATAAATGCCAAATAATAATAATGATACTATGACTGGTAATAGTAATACATGCCAAATAATAATAATGATACTACAACTGGTAATAGTAATACATGCCAACTAATAATAATGATGCTACTGTAACTGCTAATAACAATGCTAATGCTCTTTGGTTCATAGTAAATGGATTTTGTCAAGTTTGAGAGTTGAACCTGCCTTTGGTTGTCACCTGTCTACAAAGGCCACTTTGGTCTTTTCCCAAGGATGACTGCTGTAGACGGGTTTAACCTTATGTTAAGGTTATTCATGTTGATCTGTAGTCCTTGTATCTTTGCAATCATGCTTCCACCCATTACTCTGTTCACTTGTAAACTAAACACTATCTACATGTTTTATTTCCCAGAGGAGGATGGGGTGGAGGTTTGATTTAATATTAGTAATACAAAACCTGTTGTTATTGCATAGGTGGTACTTTTCTGGCTGAAAATATCCCAGGACTTGAGCATAACTGTCTGTTGTGATGGCCACCCCACCCCCCACCCCCCACCTCAGTGGTCCTTTTATAACAGTCTCCTTGATCTGTGGGTGGACATTCCAAAGAGTCACTGCTGAGGAGGGATCTGTTGTCACAGCAAAAATCTCTCCAACATCAATTTTGTAGCAAAACTGCAGACTGCATATCTCAGGTTAGAAGGCAGTTGACCCGCCAGGTTTATGATTCCAAGTAGACAGTATCCTGCAATTCATGCTGTCAGCTGAGATTTGATCCAATATATCCCATTTTGACTGCATTTGCTCCTTTTATTTATTTTTCCATTGAAGAAGGTTGCTCAGTTTCTACTATTTTTATGGACTATAGAGCAGCTCTGTGATATCTATAAATTCTTGATGGACCCCAGGATAGGATCAGACCCCCATCCCTAAGAACTTGTTAGATACTTTGGTTTCCAGAAACAAGTCTCATGCTCTTTAATTTCTAGGCAGAATCTTTCATGTGTTCTTTGGTCATTGTCTAAACATCCTTGTGAATTGAGTAATAGTTCTTTTGAGAAACTTGCATTAAGAACTGTCTTCCTTTTTGTCTTGAGCATCAGCTAAGAGAAAGAGTGAAATTATGTACTATCAATGGAATAATTTTGCCTACATTTTGGTGGCAGCTGCAGTTCTCTCTGGCTTATAATCAGTTACCTTTGGTAGGCCCTGAACCAATTTAGATCCCTACTCAGTTGCATCTGTGCAAGGGATGAACTTCTTTATCTGATCAAAGTCTTTAGTTTCTGTTTGTATAAATCAAAAGCAACAAAGGATGGTTGGAAATGTCTTCTTAGAGTTGACTCCGTTATTTTGGTAGCCACCAAGATCAGTTATTGTTGGTGTGTGAAAGCTTGCCACTAGAGCTTCCCATTGGTCAATGGTTCTTCTTGGGGTATTCCCTGCTAATCTTCCTCAACCAAATATACTGCTTGCTATGTATAGCCTATCATGAACTGGCAGAATGCACATACCAACGATGGTTGGGCCGAGACTTTGACATGCTGACCCCACAAAACCAAACCAAAACCAATACTGTTCTTGACTTTTCTTCAATAATCAACTTTTCAAATTCTTACATGTGTAGCAAGGAAAGTATTTCTAGTTTATTTGACTTTGAATTTCAGACAGTTTCTTAAACAGTTTCTGTACAGCTCTGGATAATTTGCTGATAAATTTTCAAGAAAGTCTCATCTAGTCTTAAATTAAGATCTTGGTTTGTAGAGACTTAATATACCTTTACAGCTATTGTATATACTCACTTATAAGTTTAGTCGAACTGCATGGACCCAGATCTGCCATGGCATATTGCTCTGGCAGATCTGGATCTAATCAGTTTGTTAGGAATTATCTGTAGAATAAACAACATGGACCCTGATCTGCAAGCACATGCACTGGCACTTCAGGGTCCATGTTGCTTGCAGTTGGACTTGACTCAAAAGCAGGTATGAATGGTAAATAGACTGCACTCATCCATTGATTGACTCCAGTCTTTGAACCTACTCTGTATTTATCTTTTCCAGGTCTTGCTTCAATCATAAAATGTGTTCTGGCCCTTCAGAATAAAATGCTGCCACCCAACCGAAACTTCAGTACCCCAAATCCTAATATTGATGCCATAATTGACAGGAGAATAAGAGTGGTGGACAAACCAATCCCTCTCAAGAGTATGTTGGTATTATGTCTTATTTTGCTTTTTACAGATGGATATTTGTGAAATACATCATCGATAAAAATTATATGCTGTTATGTGTATGTCTTTTTCATTTTGTTACTTAGAATTGTATATTATTTGTTCTTTTGTAGAAGTGTATAATCTCGAAGTGATTGAAATTCAGTATAGCTTCCTGAAATAATCACCTGCCCTTAACAGTCACTTCTTTTACCCATCTTACAAGCAAATCCAACTGCAAATAAAACAGACCCTGATCTGCCATTGTATTGCATTAAGCACTGGCAGATCAGAGTCTGTATTGTTTGTTCTACTGATTGCTCAAAACAAACCATATCTGGGTAAGCAAGTACAAAATGTACTGCCTGTCATTTTCTCACTTGTGATGGCAAGTCATGGGTATTACTTGTTTGGTAGTTGCATCATCTTCAACAATGTTCAAGTTATGTGTTAAAATTTCAAAAAAGCCATTTATCCTGCTCTGTCTGTTGTTGTATTCATCAGAAACATGAACTGGGATAATATTACATTATGCCCTATCAGTTTCTGGCTCACCCACATAAGCAGAAAGCTACATCATCAATCCCAAGTCTGTCATGTCACTCAGCTGACTGGTAATGTCAGCCAATTCCTGTTTGAAAAGTCAAAAGTTTGCTACTCCAAACATGGTATGGTATTTGCAGACCTGTTTTTCATAATCAAGGTTCCATGCGAATAAGTGACTTGTAAGGGTCATTAGCTCAATTATTTATTTTTATATTTTGTCATTACACATTTAAAATGGGACCGCTCCGGTGGCCTGGTGGTTAGAGCATCTGCCTCGGATGTTTGGAGGTCACGGGTTTTGTAACCCCTGCTGAGTCATACCAAAGACTTATAAAAATGATATCAGCTGCCATGTTTGGCACTTGGCATTAAGAGGTTAGTGTTTGGATAATGTGACTGGGTGGGACATGATGCTGTATGTCTGTGGCATGATGCCTCAGTTTTAGACATCACTTAGATAAAGTGCCACACTGTAGCAATATGACTGAAAAATTATTAAAGCTATATTAAAAATCCAAATCACACACCCATGCTAACATGTACAGAAGTGTTCTCATTATCATTTCAAATGGGAGGGGGTGGATATCTTGGTTGGAAGGGAAGAAACTCTTAATTATGCTGTAATATACTATTTTAATTAGAATATTTAACAATTTTTAGGTCAGTATGTTGGTGTTAACTGCTTTGGGTTTGGTGGTGTTAATGGTCATGTGATTTTGGAGCCATACCAGGACCAATTTAGAGAGGATTTTGTGCAGGTGTCTCATCATCTACTGGTGCCAGTGACTGGGAGAACTGAGGATTGCATGCAACAGACATGGGAGTTTGTGAAGAACAATCGCTACAATACCGGTTTGCTAGCCCTCATGTCTGGCTCGCTGCTGGCTCGAGATTCAGGGCAGCCATTCAGGGGATATGTTCACATAAGACCTGGGGACCAAGGTCAGTCAAAGCAATTATGGTTAAAAAATATTATATTTGGTCAAGTTATATACATATATAAATAGAAAGTATGGATTTTTTCTTCAGTATAATGTATGTATAAAATGTAAATATACACATTACTCACATAAATACCTTCATACACATATATTTATTACTTAACATATTACTGAATAACTGTCAGTGCTACTTTATTCTTTTCCCATTGTCCTCTTAATTTGTCTGTCCTTGCCAAAGAGTACAAGTATTATATAATTCTAAATGTTTATAAATATGTTCTATGCAAGCCTCAAAACTTGGAATGCAATTTTTAATTGTACATGTATACATGTATTTTTTTTATCAGAATGAAGCATACATTAATAATTTCCAGTTCTGGTGAATTTCAGATTCCAAATAATATGGTATCTTCTGTTAAATCTAACTCAGTATGACATTTTGTCTTTAAGAACTGACCTAAAATTTATCAGTACTGTTTTCATAGAATTATGTCCAGTAATAAATTAAATGAATTGAGGTTCTGTTCAGTTTTATTACAAAGAGTACATGATGATTCAGAGATTTTATTTTAAACAATTTACTGTTATCTGAATCTGAATGTGTACAGTGCAGGGCCAGTTACGGCATAAATTTGCACCGTAAAAAGAGAGAGCCTTTTAGAAAGTTAGTAGTATTGTTCAAGAGCTGCTTTGAAGCTCTCCACTGATTGCGTGCACACAACACTGTCACTCAGATGATTCCAGTCCACAATTGTTTTTACAAAGAAAGAATTTCTAAATCTGATTGCAAAAAACAATACCCCAGTACTACTGTAGTAAATTATATAAAGAAAATTTGCTAGTATGGAGGATTCTCTGGAAAACTTTGTACAGTGTGACCTCGCTATAGCATGCTCCGTTATAACACGAATTCGGATATAACACGGTTGTGGTGTGGCTCCCGAAATTTCACACACATGTATTTTTCTCGTACACGAAAAAAAAAATCTTTCTTAAAAGTACAAAAAAAAGTTAAAAAGTTTATCATTTAGGGAAGAGATCACATATGAATAATACAAGACGATCGTGGCGTTGCGTCTGAAATTTTATATGCATTTTTCTCATACACGAAAAAATAATTTTCTTCTTAAAAGTACGAAAAATAATGTGTAAAAAGTTTATTCAGGAATCGTGCAGGGCTTCGGCGGTGTCGCGATTTGCGATTTTTTTTTCTTATTGGAGGCAAAATATGCCATCTGGCGATTTTTTTTTTTTTTATTGGTGGCATTGTTGGCTGTTTAAACTTGTATATACAACCATTGGTTTGGAGCGGAGAAATTCAGAGGTCCCATGAAAGGAAGCCGCAAAGTTGATATAAAATGCACTGAAATTTATATATTGTTACATAAACAAATTCTTTGTCCATATTGACAAACCATCTTAACAGTGCATTGTTATATCATAATCCGCTTATGTTGCCATCTAGCATGAGTACTGTATGTTTTGAGATATCCACTTTTTTTCAAATTTACATTTCTGGTAGTGGAGATCAACCGGACGAGGCATCATCTCATAATCTATCTTTCATCAGATTTTCGGCCGCTCGCTAGTAATTAATATATTTACGTAGACTGACATTTTTATGTGGATGGTAAGAAAAATTCCTGTTCTTTTCACTCAGAATTAAATCCTTCAGAACATTCACATTTTCTGTAGTAATCCCTGTCATCAGACCAGAACACCTCGGTTTCTATCGTCGATTGACCCTTTCTTTAAATTTCTGACGCATGCGTGGAAGGCAGCATCACTCCACTACCACAAATGTAAAAAAACAAAAAAAAGAAAAAAAAAACAAGAAGCTCACATTTGTCTATTCAATAGGCAGAGAGGAACAGTAACTACAATTGACCATATGATGGCCAATTCATTTTTAAAAAAAATTTACCCAGATAAAGTAGTAGCTGAAATTTCAAAGAAAACATTACCTTTGAAGCACCCATTGTTATGAAAACATACTAAGCAAATGGGAAAATAAATCAGTCTCAATCATGCAATACAATTTTTTGATGTTGCCGCCACAATAAGAAACAGACATTTGTTTGGTTCTCCAAAGCTGTCCTTTTTCGGTGACTTCAATAATGCATGCACCCTTCATCAAAGAAAGCTGATTACAATCTTCAGTAAAAACAAAGAACCTTTCTTCAAAGGAAGTCAGTACCGAACTTAAATAAAAGAAATGGAATCTGATGAATTTTCATCTTCCAACGTGACTGGAACATTTTTACTGTTCCGTGAAAGTTTCCTTTTTACAGGAAAAAGTTTATGCTTATGAACTGAGGGCACTTAAAACACAAACTTTTACAGACTTGGGACGTACTGAAAAGTAAATGTGCTTCATCATTCATTACGTGATTGTGCTATTTTTTTCTACTGAATTCAGACCTATATGACCTGTGACAAAATTATGGAATATTTTAAATCTGTGTGCATTACTTTGATGGAATTACTTGTATTGTGGATTCAATGTATGTGACGTGATAATGAAGCACATATTTTTGCGCCTGAATTTATTACCTACACCCCCACCCCCCTCACACATTTTTTTCAGGTACATGCATCATTTTCTTCAGCTAACTGACTTGGTTGCTTATAACACGGTTTGGTCTATAACACGGTTGAGTTCTAGGGCTCCCAACTACCGTGTTATAGCGGGGTCACACTGTATTGACACTCTTAAGGACTTTATCTTCAGTATATGAGAAGAGAAGGGAAAATATTGATTATCAATCTCCATGGAAGTCACAGATTCTGAATTTAAACAGAGTTCCGTTTAGCCTTTATATGAACTGGAAGTCTTCTTTTTCCATCATATATAATGTGTAAAATGATTTTGTAATTTGGTCCTGCTTTCTGAGAAGATTTATATTTTCTTGTACTGGAGATTCTGATTTCATAGTAATTTGAATATTTCATTATTGTCAATATTTTATGATTCTGTACATATCACGGTTCTCAATATAACATGGTTTGTGACATAGCGCAGTCATTGGTTATGGACCCTGACTACCATGTTATAACAAGGAGAGCTGTATGGATATTAAATTTTGTATGAGCTCATTGTATGGAAAGAAAATTCACCTTCCTTAATTGTCATTTATAAAATATATAGACTTTTCACACCAATTCTTCCGAAAGATTGTATTGTCTTTTATCTTGATATATTTATTATACCGGCGTGGCATTGACAAAATGTTTCAGTGGCTGTAGTGGGATAGTCATCCAATTCTGATCATGCAAAAGATATATCTTTTTCTAAAGCATTTAAGGAGTCCTTTTTTCTTTAAAAAAAAAGTATATTGTCCCCTCCAAACTCTAAAAGTATGTCTACAGGATGTTGTTTCCATAGTGAATGGTTATCAATTAACTTTATTATTCACGTGTAGTCCGATAAATCAAACTCCCAAATCTGTGTTGACACTGGTGTCACTATTTTATTAAAATATGCAATTTTGCTGCATGTAGATCTTTCTGGAGCACACCTGTGTACAGTTTAGACACTTACTGGTCTTTGGTGACAGCCATATCTAGCACGAAATTCAAAATGGCTACAGGTCATAGGGTTGTGTCATTTGAAATGGATTTACAAGTTGCCAAACAAAGGATTTTATCTGGAAATGGTATGTACATATTGCTATAAGAACTGCCAGTGAAAGACATTATGCTGATATTAGAGCATTAGAGCTTGTTGATAAATACAGGAAGTCACAATTTACTATCTACACCATAATGAGGAGAAATTTTCGAGTGGGATACCAACACCCAGGCAGAGAGGGCTAGTCAACGTAAAACACAATCAGTGGGCTAGAAAATAGTGGATTTAAGAAATGATGCAAATTTCAAACAGCAAATGCATTCCTGAAAATCTTGGAATCATTCATAGTCTAATAAAGGAATGCCTGTTCTTAACACATTGATATACACTAGTAAATAACTTAAAATGACATATTTTATTAATTTGAAACTTTTCCAAAAGTTATATTTTGCCTGAATATCTCTCATAACATCCCATTTGGCCACTGCATTGGCATATATGACACGTGTCAAACATGTAATAAAAAGACCATAAATAAAAATCACAAATATAATTGTATTTCTCAACTCATAATTGATTTGTGACAAGTGAAACTGTTTGTAAAAAAATAAACAAAAATTTTTTGAATTATTTTGTCACTAAGAATGAAAACATGGTTAATATTAAATTCATAGCAAGATTACTCAGGGAATTTCCGTACATTCCTAACTGATGGAAACTACCAAAGTACTGGACTAGTGAAAAAGTACCATGGTATGTACCACTTGAAAAAACCTGCAGTAAACCTGTATACCAGCAACACCCTGCACCTCTAAATCTATAGCATATTCTAGTGGTACATTCCAACCTCCTCCAGTTATTATTAATGAATTATCCAATTTCTCAGTATGTGCAACGAGTTGTTTAAAAAAGTTTTTATTTTCTTCATTTAATCCATAAATAACAACTACTGTTTTTTGATTATTGATAATAGCATGTAATATAATGTAATTTTCCTCTGGAAACTTTATTTTATCATTGTTTCATATGTGAATGTACTGGTACTCTTGTACAACATGGCCACACTACTGCTGCTGCTTGAATGAGGGCAAAAATTTGCTTCAAAACCCCAATCCATTGTCCTGTATCTTTCTGTATTTTTTGTGGAACGATTATCTATTAAAGGGCTACATCTTGAGAAATTGTGTCCTTTTAATTTTCTTTGTAAACAATCCTTCATAAGTAAAGCTTTCAGTAACTAAAATATTTGTAGGTAAGATGGTGAAATCCAAAAATTGCAGAGATAGTTTTCAACACCTCAGCTGATCTTAATTGTGAAGAAGGCTGACAATTATTTGACTAAAATTTTGCTCCCTTTTTAAATCCATTCCCTTAAAAGATTAAAAAAAACTTGATGGAAGAAATTTGACCTAACCCAATATTTAAAATTATGCCTTTAGTGTTTGACTCGAAAACTTCTGAGTTCCAAAACATCTTGGCAACAAGATCAGATTTCTTAAAAGAGCATTCATGATAATGTCATTAATAATAAATGTTTTTTTTAGTTATTGTGTTCACAATGTATTGGAAATAGTCCAAAAGACAAGTACCTAAGAGAAAATTCAAAAACTATACATGTATTTATTCAAAGGTAACAAGTTCCATTCATGAACTATTTCCAGCTGACAACTGGTAACTATACATGTCACTATTCGACCTAACCCATTGCTAAAACTATTAAACAAAAAAAATTTTGACTGCTGAATTATATTGAAAAAAGGTTCCTATTCTCCTGCTTTAGATCATTGTATGAGAACACCTGAGTATAGTTTTGTGTCCCTTCAGCCAATAAAAACCCTTGAAAAAGGCATCTTCACTGTGTGATGTTGCTATAGGTTGCTATAGTATTATACAGTAGAACCTGTCATGAGCGACCACCTGTCATGTACAACCACAATCGTAATGCACGGATTGATTTTATTATATAAACGCTCTGCTATGAGCGACCACCTGCTGAACGCGACCAGCGACCGCGATTTCTTGGCAAAATATGCATTTCGACACTGCTATGAACGACCGCATCACAAAAAAACGAGGATAAACTCCACCAACCTTTATTTAATCCCTGTAAAAACGACCAATCATACCGTTCTAAATATAAAAAAAATAAAAAATAAAAAAAAAAATAATAAAATTAAACAATAGGCTGCCTACCGATCTCTGAATTTTTTAGCTAGGCTTATAGTGATTTGTAGTTTCTGTCGTAAACCAGACTAAAGTGTATGTAGATTATTTCCTAGCCTGGTTCCCTGCTTTGTATGCTCCTTTGTTGTTCTCCGTTATTCGTATAGGGGTGAGGAATGCAGAAAGCATACAGAGCAGGGAACCAGACTAATTATTCCCGCATTTAACTTGCTTCTCGGCCGTTGTAGGATCTAGCATCCCTATGACGACTGTATCGCGAGAACAGACAAACACCAGTGACCTTTATGCAATCAGTTATTACAACGACCGATTGATTAGTATAGATTGTTCTGATCAAAGACAAATATAAATGGAATATTAAAAAAGAGGATTGTTGCTACCCATGATAGATGCTACAGTCCGTAAACCAGGCTAATGTACATGTCATGAAATGCCGTTGAAGTGCCAAAGTTGACAAAGTGGCCGTGTATATTGTTTGTCTCGATTTTATCGGTATTGCCGGGGGTGAATAAGGTCATTGTCTATTAAACCAGCAAGAGAGAATCATTTGCGGAATTCGATTGATAGTGCTCAAGACTTGTGATGTTTGTTCCCCCCCCCCCGCTAAGTGATGACATCCCAATCACAAAGCTGTCGTCTATTCAAGTTGGCGCGACCTGGTTACACACTCTGCTTATAGAGTTAATCCCTGTATGTTATCTTTGAATGAAGCCATTGACTTTTATCACTGAGTAAATGGTTTTGTTTCTGGATGAGATAATTGTTTCTTTTTATTTCATTAATTGTTAGATATGCAATGCACATGTATAGAGTTTTCATATTTTCCCACAGCCGCCTACTTTACGTTCGATATTACAACTGAGCACTAATAATTTTAATCACAATGGACGAACTTCCAACTAAAAAGAGACAAATTTTAATGCTGGAGAAAATAATTATTGTAACTGAAAGAAGTGAAAAAGTGCAGACCACTCGCAAAAAAGTGGTTTAAACATTGGTAAAACAAATTTAGGTTGTTATAAAGGAAAATGAGTAATTCAGAAACAATTTCATATGCTAAAATATGTGATCTTCAAATGTAAATGTGATTTCATGTTTAATGATAGAAATATATCTTTATTACAATATAATTTTGTTTGTAGATGAATGCATACAATATTTTAGCAACAACTGCTAATAAAGAATAGAATATATGTACAGTGATTGCGGTTATTTTTCTTGAAACTGTTCTGAAACTGGACCTTGGAAACGTATTTTTGTACAAACCTGCTATGAAAGACCACCTGTCTTGAGAGACCACTTTTTGTTGGCAGAAGGGGCAGTCTCTCATAACAGGTTTTACTGTACATCTTTACATGTATTGAAAATACTGTGTGACCCCACTGTAGCACACTTCATTATAACATGAATTCAGATTAACATCTGTCTTTTTTTCATACTCGAAAAAAAATTTTTTTTTCAAAGTACAAGAAATAATGTATAAAATGTTTATTATCATTTTGAGGAAGAGATCACATATGAATTCAAATATAAAACAATTATGGAATGGCTGATGAAATATCATATCTACGTATTTTTCTTGTACACAAAAAAGTTTTTCCTTAAAAGTATGAAAATGTTGGTCATCATTTAGGGGAAGAGATTGGTTATGAATTCAAATATAACATGATCTTGGCTTGGCTTCTGAAATTTTAAAATTTCACCAGTCTGTTGAAGTTTTGTACCAAAAAAACATTATTGGAAATAGGAGTATCAGAACCCTTGCCTTCTGAGAACTTTGATCTTAAGTTTATTGGGGAAAGATGTCAGAGTATAAGTGGTAATCTTATTATTGCTGATTCAAGAACACAGTAAAGCCATTAGGTCTTCTTTGTGTTTGTTTTCAATTCATCCTGTGTGCAATTGTTGCTCAGACAATAGCTGACATGTTTGTTCTTTATACTCCATGTAAAACCAGGCACCAAACAATGTGGTGTTTGACAAAACATTCTAACCTAAATTTATAAATCATTTAAGTTCATCTGACAATTACCAAAGTCAATTGCAGAACTAAAACTTGTTCCGATTATGGGGCAACAATTTAAAACAAATAAAAAAATGAAAGCCACCAACAGGTGTGTTGCTTGACAGTGTTGTTAGGCACAGCCAGTTGACCAGTGAATAATGTCATCCATTCCGTATTACCAGTTGTTGATTGAAAGTTATTTTTGATGTAGTCATTCAGATGAATAGGCAATAGTGTTAATTAGTGGGCATTTACAGTGGATAACCATACCTGGAAATGTAAGGCTGTTACTGTTAAAGAGGAACTTGAGGTCCTGGACAGGATTATGTCCCCAAAGTTAAACAGTTACATTTAGCTTGAGATTTATGTGTTAACGAGTTGACTATCTGAGGACTGCAAATTTTACTGTTACAGAAAGCAGCTGAAAATCAATCCTTTTGACAAAAAACAATAATGTATTATAATTCGTAGCATACCTGAAATAACGTGGCATGTCATACTAAGTGATTTTTTTTTTACTTTCAAACCCCCTGAAATGATTGTGTATTGAAAAATGAGATTTTTAAATATTTCTCTGAGAAAAAAATATTTCAGTGTATGCCCATTAAATGTAGTATTTATAAACGGTTAACAGTCCTGATTGGAGCTGATATAAATCTATCCTTAGGGTAGTTTGAATAGCAGCAATTAAATGGCAAAGAGGTCAGGAACCATTTGACATATTACTTAATTGGCTGACATTAGCTGTTTATGTTGTGTTTGAAGACTGCATTGGGTGAACCCATTGTGCTGATTTGCATAGGTAAAGATCATAAAGTGAACCAACCCAGTATAGGTAAATCTTAAGAGATGCTAGGAGAACAAACATTATTACATAGTGGCTTGAATGAAAATGTTTTAGAAATCTGTATTAAAGATTATTGACAAATTTGTGAACAGTGGCGACATTTCTTTGAACTCGGATTTTACTCCATATATAAGACACAAAGGAAGATTATTTCATTTGTCATAATAATAATAAGTGTGGTTCATTTTTTAAGGCAATTCAGGAAGGAATTAGCTATACACAAAGAGCAGCAAAAATAAATTTCAGAACTCCTGGATGACAGAGTTTTACTTTGTGAAGCGTGAAAGCAAGGGGGGGGGAAGGGAGAGCATTTAATTCTTAGCATATTCTGCAAACAACATATTGACATATGTCAGTCTTGTGTGTAAAATGTCCGTCAAAATAAGAGCACCATGTAATATATTTGACACGTTGAATTGAACATTCAGATTAGTTTTCTTTATTGTTATATGTTATCTTCATCTTGTCAAAATAATCAATTGGCTTATGCTTTTCATGATGATTTGAGTCATGAATTAGATTGACAGAAAAACAATAATGAGCACATGCTCATGTTTGCACATTGATTTGTGTTGATAAAGTACTACCACCCATATTGGACAGAGGCATTTATTACTGTTGTATTAGCTGTAAAACCCATTAAACTTGAAAATATTATGCCCTCCCTTCCCCCAATGAAATGGTCAGTCCCAGATATGATATGAAAAGCATATCTCTTGATCAGACTGCAAAAGACAATGCTAATGTTTAAATTGGTCATCCAGAAACAGGATTTGCTCAGAGAATTCAGCAGAAAAGTTTGACATGTACCATCCAGTTTCTAATGAGTGTAGTGATGAACACTAATGACACTTGCACTGCCATCAAACCCACCACTGAGCTATTGAAAGTAGCAAATACTGTATCTAATTAAGCCAATATTTTGTCATCCAAAGATTTTAAAGACAGAAACTTGGTGTGTTTTTATTTCATGTCAGTGAGACTGTGATTATGCAAGTGTTTGTGCATACTTGCTTGTGTATGTTGATGATATTTGACAGTACTAAGTCTACCAACCATTATTTTTTCTTTGCAAGTGTATTAAATACAGACATGCTATTTTTCAGATTTGAATCGCCAATCATTGTCTGTATGCTTCTATGTACAGTTAGCCTATTCTCAATTGGACATGGCTTTTTCTTGGTCATGCACACCTACCCCCCTTGGGACCTCAAAACACAATTTTTGAGTCTCAAAAACCCACCAACACTGTTTGGGAATATGGCAGGTATGTTCAGAGATGAGAACATTTTAACAGTATGAAATGATTCAGACAGACACTGTTCATTGACTTTGCGATGTACTGAACCATAAATGTGCCTGGTTTTTCCATAATTTTGCTATTATTTTTTTCCATTGAATTCAGACACAATGATCTGAGACAAAATTATTTAATATTTTAAATCTGTGTGCATATTTTCGATGGAATTACTTGCTTAACGGCATGCAACGAGATCAGTTGGTGAGTACATGGTGTTGATACTCTATTCACGCTCTATATTAGACATGTATACACACACATGTACCAATGCATTCTCTGAATAAAGTAAAATATTATACATGCAATCTCTGTTTTCACTACAGGTGTATTTCTCATTTAATATGCATTGTTTTAAGATGGTACCTGTGCCAATGAAGCACGTATTTTTGTGCCTGCTTTACCGCCCCTCCCACCCACCCTGGTCGTTTTTTTTTTGGGTGCATGCAGCATTTTCTTCAGCTAACTGACTTGGTTGGATATAATATAGTTTGGTACAAAACACGGGTTTTATGAACCCAGAACATCATGTTATAGTGGGGTCATGCTGTAATGGTAACTATAGAAAAAAAAGTGAATATTTCACGAACTAAAGTTCAGATATTAAGCTGAAAACTGAAATTTCTACATTTCATGTTGCAATATTATAAGATGCTTAAAGGTACATCATTTTGCCAGCAATGAAGTGTCTTCATTATGTTTATTATATTATTGTTATTGATTCTTTTAAGGGGCATAACTCTTGATTCACGCTTACTCATTCAAATGGTGAAATAGAATGTGTCAAATCATTTGGTAAAAGTAATATACACTTGTCATCTTAAGTTAGTTAGTATTCTGTCATAAATATAAATTGAAAAAGATAGAAGAATAGAACAAGGAAAAGGGAAGAAAGAATATGATAATTAAATTTGCAATATTGTGTCTTTACACATAGGACTTCACTGTTTTGTAGTATTGATCAATGTTTCATTTCAGTGTAGAGTCATTACATAGGAAGAGAAAAAAATTATGTATAGAGCATTATATTACATGGTAATGATCCATGAAGATTCTCCACACATGAGCAATGGTATGTTGTCAGCTCAGAAAAGAATAATTACATAAATTGATCAGTTAATGAAAATCACTTAACATTTAAATATAGTTCTAGACATAGAAATAAAGTTATTAAATAATTGTGTGAATGTTTCATTGATAACTTTTTTTTGTAATTTACCAATGACACTTGTTTTTCACAAGGAGGAAAATGTTTTTCCTTATTATCATGTACTCTTTGCAGTTTCCTTTGGAGTTCAGCTGTTTTTGATGTTAAGCTGAGCTGTGGAGAACTTTTTAGCTGCAGTTTGGTTGCCCTTCGTAAAACCAGGTTTCATTCTTTGAGTCTGAGGAACCTGATGATAATTGTTGGTTTGGGTTGAAATGATGTTCTGATCTCAAACCATGTACTGCTTGGTAAAGCTTGTTGATGACTCCATGATGAATTTTCTGTGAATCCTTTATAAAATGGATGACTTTCTCCTCATTGGTATCAACATCCTACACAGAATGCTGCAATCCGTAAGATCCAATTTTTGGTTGTATATTTCATGGTTTGTTCTCTCATTCTTCCATCTCTTTTTTTATTTTATTGTCACTTCCAAATTGGGTAGATTCTATTCATCTGTGGTCTTAAAGCGATAATGACATAATTCCAGGCTTGACTTTATACTCTCACTGTGTTTTTTAATAGTGTGCAACTCAGCCTGACACTGTTATATGACGTGTGACAGTGTGCAACTCAGCCTGACACTGTTGTATGAGTGTGACTGCAACTCAGCCTGACACTGTTGTATGATATGTGACAGTGTGCAACTCTGCCTGACACTGTTATATGATGTTTGACAGTGTGCAACTCGGCCCGACACTGTTATATGAGTGTGACTGCAACTCAGCCTGACACTGTTATATGATATGTGACAGTGTGCAACTCTGCCTGACACTGTTATATGATGTTTGACAGCGTGCAACTCTGCCTGACACTGTTATATGATGTGTGGCAGTGTGCAACTCAGCCTGACACTGTTCTATGATGTGTGGCAGTGTGCAACTCAGCCTGACACTGTTTGTTTCAGCCAACAAAGATCTATATATTATTAAAAACATCTACCAATATCTACAGAGCTTTTTTTACTAGAAATGTTCCTCTTGGTATAAACTGACAGGGATAGAGAAGAGGCAGACAAGTATCCATTGTTCATATTGCTCTTGACAGTAAATTTGACAGGTACCAGTTCTGCTTGCACATCAGTTCATACAGTACTCAAATAAAAAGCGATGCTGACATGCCAAGATAATTTTAGTGTGGGTCTAAAGTTTATGTCCTGATATGCTTGGAGTTTCCATCTTGTCTCATTAAGAAGAAAGCTTGGTTCATCATTGTGTACAGTTCTAATGTGGCATATCTTGTACATTTTATGCTGCTTTCATTTGAATCTTTACCATAATTCCCCAGTTGGCTTAGCGATCTAAGGCACTCACCTTTACAGATCAGCAACTTCTTGCCTCTGTCCACATGGGTTTGAGGCTCGGACAGCATGGGTATGTGAGAAAGCTTGCCAGTAACTTCCCCAGGGTCAGTGGTTCTTCCTGGGATATTTCTGGGTTCTTCTTCCACCAGATATACTGGCTGCCATGTATAGCCAATAATGCGCTGAAAAAATGGCATTAATCCACAACAACCACCACCACCACCATAGGTGTAAAGTTTATACACTGATATTCTAGGAGTTCCAGTATTGCCTGTTTTGCCTACATGTAAAAGCAGAAAACATTATAGTTAAAAATATTTTAGTTTAAAGTTTTGAAATTCAGAAATCATACCAAGTTGATGTAGGCAACTGAAATATTAGGATATGGGTGTAAAGGTTATGTGTGGAGTTTGTCTAATCTGTCACCTACTTAATCAATAAGGTCAACAATGTTTAAGTTTTGTGTAAAGGTTTATGGATGTTGCATGGTAGGGTCAAACATTGATGCAGATGATACGTCACGTTCCATATTGAAGCAGATAAGAGGCCAGGTTCCATATTGCTGCAGAAGAGATGCCAGGTTCCATAATGGACGTAGATTTGGGGTTCCATGTGGATGCAGATGAGATGTCAGGTTCCATATTGATGCAGTTGAGATGCCAGGTTCCATATTGCTGCAGATGAGATGCCAGGTTCCATAATGGATATAGATTTGGGATTCCGTATGGATGCAAATGAGATGTCAGGTTCCATATTGATGCCATTGATACGCCAGGTTCCATATAGATGTAGATGAAATGTCAGGTTCCATGGAACACTTGTCTTTCCTCTATGTTACAATTAATTTTGTACCAGCTTGTCACGACTTCAGAAACCTGTTCAGTTTTTGTTCCACACTTTGCATAGAAAGCTCTAAAAAAAATGGGACATATAAAAAAGGGGTGCAATATCAGTTAAAGGTATTTGCTTATTATGAGATTACTTTTAACCAAACTGGTTTCAAATTTGTCATAAAGAATACTACACATTCTCATGAATTGAATTGTCTGTTGTCTTTCAGATGTGACTACGAAGAGTTACAACTTGGACTTGACACAAGCACCCGCAGTATACATTGTGATAGAAGATTTTATATGGGACATTGTTGAAGTTTCCACAGATCTGCTGGACATTGAGTGTTTCAGGGAATCTATTGAGGAATCCACCAAGGTATCATCTTTTGCACACAATTTTGTTAAGTCTGTATTTGGAAGATTATAAGTTAAACATAAGATTTACTTTTCCACTTGACAGTTAGTTTTAGTGTTACGATTCAGTGTTGTATAGTCTGTGTCTCATGTCTGATGTCTCATGTCTGATGTCTCATGTCAGAACATGGTCATTTTCCTCAGTACTTGTAGTTTTAAGTAGGGAGTATAATTCCCTGAATTTATCTACCCATCGTAAATATATTTTTGTACCATGGCACAAAAACTACAAAACTTGGATTCATACAATATTATACACTTGTATTAATGATTGTAAGTAGATCATCAAACTAGAGCAATTTTCAAATTAGTTTTAATGGCAGTAATCCACAACTTTTTAGTGTTTATCAGTCAACCATGCTTGTCAAGTAGCTTGACTCTGGGCTGAATTGATCATGAGTTAGGGAGGAAGAGAGTTGGGGTATTGCTTCCCTGTCTGGGGTAGGGGATCAGATCAGCATTCCTCTTTTCCCTGTGGATTTTGCTCCCACCATCTGGGAAATGGGTTAGATAAGCATTACCCCCTTTCCCTGTGTTCCCATTTTATATCTTTGGGATTTGGGGACCCCATTTACCTGGCAGTGAGTCTTCCCCTTTCCAGGTTTAAACTCGGCATCAATTTTCCAACCAGCTTAAACAAGTTTCTTGATGGAAGAATGTTTCAAGATGGAGACTGCTGTCTTCATCAGGAATGTCATAAGGCCCAAAGACTTGTTACTAAGGTCTACATAGATCTGCAGGATGGATACCTTCGCATTCTCGTCTTCATTCCTCACAGGAGATACTTTGGTTTTGTCTTGGCCAGGATATTTTAGTTTTTGGCACCTCTGATAGCCTTACCTCTGCCCCAAAGCCTTTACCACGGTGATGAGTGCAATAGTAATTTCACTTGAAGTCTTTAATCCATCTTCCAGTATTTTGATGACAGGTTGATGAGTATCCTCGGATATACTTTTCAAAGGAACCTAAATTCTCTCTATTGATTGACACAGAATCATCTGGATCTATTCCCCAGCATGTAGAGAAGCTGAATTTCATCCCATCTTTGGATTTTGTGTACATTGGGATGAATTTCTTCACCTCTCAGGGAAGGTTAGGATCCTTACACTGACAGGACTGGTATGATTTTGTCCCTCATACTGGGTTTTGTGGCCATCACTTTGTTGTCAGCTTGTCTTTGTAACCTCATTGTCTCAGAAATTCTGAATGTGGCTGCAGATCTGGAGACTTCAATTCAGCTGCTGCTTTAAATGTGTTCGTGAACGTGATGGCTAACACCATCCTGCAGTGAAATATGTTACATTCCATTCTGATTGGTTGTTATTGTTTATTGAAGTCTACGGTAAAAGTATAACTACCAATCAGAACTAACTGGAGCTTATTCACTGCATGACACATTGGAAGCATTTCATCAAAACATGCAGTAAAGTAATGTGTGATGGATTTTGTTTTTAGTCGGATTTTGTTTTTAGTCATCTTTATTCCCACACTTGGACAATCTGGCTTATCAAGATAAGATTTTTCTTGCATGAGGAATGGTAACTGCCCGGCTGTACATATTCTGAGGTTTCCTAGGAAACCTTGGACAAATTTTCCTAGGAAAAACCTCCGTGTATTGGTTGCTGATTTTCCGAGGTAATAGTCCAAGGAAAAAATTTTTTTATACCAATGTCCAAGGTTTTTATTCTCAATGTGTAAGGTTGACCTCGGACTTCCAGGTTTCTTTTGTAAGCAATACTCCAAGGTTTCCTAGGAATTCCTCGGACATATTGTCCAAGGTTTACAAGCATTGAGAATTCCTCGGACATATTGTCCAAGGTTTCCTAGGACACATCATCCGAGGATTCCTTGGACATACTGTCCGAGGTTTCCTAGGACACATCGTCCAAGGATTCCTTGGACATATTGTCCTAGGATTCCTAGGACATATTGTCCAAGGATTCCTAGGGCATATCATCCGAGGATTCCTCAGACACCTTCCTGGCATAAAACATCAGACCAAGAATTGAAGCAAATATTACAGAATGTAAGAATACATTTTATTTTTAATTTGTTCAACATGTACAAATAACATTTTAAAAAGGTCCAAATGTCAAGAATGCCCATAAGGTTCCTTCCAGTGCCAAATTGTCCATTTAATTTTGAAAATCCATCTATTTATATCCTGTTTTCTTGATGGTTTTAGCACTTTATTGATTTTCTTGTATATCATCACCTCTTTGATGCTCTGCCATTTCTTTTGGATCAGTCCTGCCAAAAAAATTGGTTGAAAATATAAAATGTGATGCATTAATAAAACAAACAGTACACATATAACATAACTGTTATGAGCAGACTTAAATTTACAAATCATGTTTGGAATCCTTTAGTTCTGAAAACAAGGTATTAACCCTTAAAAAGCTATATTTCTACAACGGACTGTTCTTTGAATTTGAGACCATCATTCTAAATTGTTGATAACAAATAGAGTCATGATTATATTCTGTTCCTGGCTCAATGGCTTACGAGTTCAAACTAATGTATTCTGACAATAAAATTATAAGATCCTGATGCACTCCTTTAAAGATATTATTAAAATTATTCAGAATTACTATCTTATTTTATTTCATTGTACTGTAGTCAACCCATAAAGATATGACACAATGCTTGTTGCTTAAAAAGTTTCTAGAAAGCTTGAGATTGCTGCATCTTTATCTTACCTTGGAGTTTTTTGGTGTTACCGTCTTAGTCTGTTTTGGTGTTGCCATCTTGGTGGTCTATTTTGTTGCTATTGTCTTAGCCATTTTTGGTGGTTTTGCTGATTGTAGATTTGCATCTTTTTTCAACCCTAAATAAAAAAAAAATGCAAACTTTTCAAATAATATGCAATACATTCTGTGCCATTTACTATTGATGGGAATTGATTACTTGGGGAAAAAATACATATACCCATGTTTATTGCTGAAAAAAATGTGGTTAGGCATGTTGGCCTTCAAAAATAAAAATAATAATGTTTTTAATTATGCAACCTGTCATTCTTTATAAAGTTAAGAGATCATTGATGGTTGCATTTTTGGAAATTCATATGCAACAGGTAAAATAAAGCATGAGATGGTATCATGGACACCATATTTCCTTTTCAATTAGACAAACAAAAGAAATCCAATTTAAGTACTATTATAATATCATCAACATACGACACGCATGAGCATTAATCATTTTAATATGGTACACAAATTTACACCTGAAATGAAGGGCATATACTATAAGGGTTTGCAAGGTCTATAAAGTTGTTTAACAGCAGCCATTATGTGATGTCACGAATCACTACCTCGTATCTAAAAGTAGAATGCAGCTGCAATTTCAGACAAACACATGATAATATGGCAGACCAGTATAGTTATTTAAATTATTAAATACTGTACTTAAAGAAAATGGATAAAGTAATTTAGCTTTTCATGGATATACTGAAGCAGTAATTAATCTGATTGATTGCTTTGGAGATTTTCTTGCTGCCTAACAACCTATACGCATTGATGTTCTGTTCTATTCTTACATGTCTTTAATACTATTCATAAACCTATTCTTCTGATCTCATGCACTATAATAATTATGTAAACACAATTATTTTAAGATCCATTTTTGAGCCATTAAATATTTTTCAGATTTTATTGTTTTTTCATCAGTTTTAAAATATGACTTATTTTCATGTTTAATAAAAATAATACATACTTAAAACTATTACTAATTCTTTTCTTCTAAATTCAACTAATCACAATGGGTTAGTTTGCTTTACACTATTCAAATCGGGCATAGTTAGATAATTATTATGATTAAAATGTACTATATTCTTGTAATTCACTTCCAAAGATTTACAACTGAATCGTACAAAGATAGAATTAGATGAAAACAATAAGGTTTACTGAATGCTATACATGTTTCACAGGCACTTGATTCTGGGGTAAACTAATGTGTACACTCACCAGTTAACACTTAACATGTGTTAATTGGTGAGTGTACACATTACTTCACCCTGGAATCAAGTGCCTGTGCTATGAAACGAGAGCCAATAAATGTTCTTATATTTTTCAAATTGAATGTAATATAATAAAAAAAAAAGAAATGAACTTCCCCCAATCCTTCCAATAATTCCTTCTGTAATTCCAAAACACGGTAACCTTGCTGACACCAAATCACTGACTTTGTAATCTTCGATTGCCTTTCTTGGCTGAACAATATTTAGGTGGCTAAGAACATTTCCGGTAACAGGATTATCATATAAATAACGCAGACAAGTTCATGGCGATTGATGAATCCACTCCTTTATAATGCAAGTTTTTACAGACCAGTTTGCTTTCAACGGACCACTTTCGAATTTATTATTATGGCACATACAAGAGTGATTGATGAATCGGCTGCTGTGATTGGATAATTCCATGCTCTGCAACCAATTTAAGAAGGCGAAAGAAATATTTCCTAGAACTTTCCACAACTTTTCAATATTTTTTAAAATTTAAAAGCAGTAATTAGATAAGCACCTGCTATGAGTATTATGTGGGGTCCTTCAATTATCTCAGTTGTTTTTTCATAAGATAAAATTGTCTCCCAGATTCCGATCGTCGCAGACCGGAAGTGCCATATGAGGCACAAAAAAGCTCCCGGTTGGCCTACCATCCCTGTTTAAGCTGCTGACCCTAGCACTTTTTTGTCAGGTTAAAAATATTAAAAATAAAAATAAAAATTCCCAACAGAACTTGAAGTGCTTAGTACATTTTATATATATATATATATATATATATATATATATATATATATATATATATATATATATATATTTGTAAAATAAATACCCAAACTATCTACCTACCCTTTTTTTAAAACCAATGCAATAGGAATTACACATGGGGTGGAGTGGGGGTGGTCTTATTAACATATAAACAAAGGAGGCTTTATCAAAGCACAGACATTATCAGTCTTTTTAAGACAAGCAAGGTCAAGAAGCAGAATTCATTTACAATTGCATTTGAAGAAACAAAATCCATTGGAGAAGTACCTGTTGAAGTTCAAGATACCTCCTCCACAGATAAACTTGCCATGTATTTGCAGCTGGAAAACTTTTTGTGTCCAAAGGAAATGTAGAGGGAAGAGTTCCTCTTCAGGTGTTAGAATTTAGGTGTATAAATTAAAATCTTTATAAACTACAAGTACATTAACACAAGCTTGCATTTTTTACTTGATCCTTTACCACTCGAGATTTAGCTATTGACAAACAATTTAACTACTGACATACATGTTTACTTGATCACTGAAAGGATAGATGTGGCTTTGCAAAGCTTAAATGAGGATTACAAATGATGCCTTTTTACTTCGAAAATGTCTTTTACAGTACCTTGTTTGTCTATATTTCATGAATACTTGCATTGTATATCAAGTTGTTATGTTGTTGTTATAGGGTTTAACGCCATTTTTCAGCACAAGATAGGCTATACATGGCGGCCAGTATTAATGGTGGAGGAAGAACCCTGGATAACCCCGGGAAGAACCACCGACCCACGAGAAGCTACTGGCAGGCTTTCTCACGTACCCACGTTAGCCGAGGCTGGACTCGAACTGACGCAGACAGAGGTGAGATGGCAGTGATCCGTAACGATCAGCGCTTTAGACCACTCGGCCACTCGGGGCCCCTATATCAAGTAGTTGCAAATAAAAAATCCTACACTGGTTTCAACTCAAGAGTGAAAACATTGTTCAAAAATATGTCATCAGTAACTTTGGAGGTCATTTTTCATTTTATTTAAACATCAAAAGCCAACTTCTTTGTAAAGTTTAATATTTTTAAAATCCCCAAATGGATTATATGTGCTTTTGTTGTCAGAAAACAGAATCAAGTGTTTGCTGCATTCTTCCCAAATCATTTTGAAAGGGATTAAACTTCATTGTAACTGTGCTTATTATCAATTGTCATATGTAAAATGATAATTAAAAATAGTGCCATGCCAATCATCCATGCAGTTTTTTTCAGACCCATTTGTATATTTATAATTATTATTCTCGTAACTAATGTGACAAATAAACAGTGCCATGCAATTTTTCAGAAAACATTTTGACACTAATAATGTAATAGTTTATTATCCTTCTAAACTGGTACTTTATATTATTATTCCTTTAACTAACACACAAACATAAATTTTAAGAAACATGTCATGGGACCCTTTAAGCATTGAAGATTTTACTTTCGATTCAATTGTTAGAAAATATATTTTTACAGTTGTCCTTTGTGGTTTCAGGGCATTAGAATTGAGACCACTGTGTTACACTAACATGATTGTATGAAGTGATTAAAAGTGTATGAATGCTAAGAATTTTTCTAACTGGGGGATTCCATTATGAATATAGGTTTTGGTTCTTTATCTCATTTTTTTTTTTTATCTTCATGTAAATAAGATGTGAAACCAAAATATGTGATCCTGTTTGGCACCATGTTGCCTGAACTGAGATGGTACACTGTAAAACCCATATCAATCAATCAACATTAAGTCAGTTTTGTAATTCAAATCCTAGATTTGTTAATTGTTTTGGTAATGACAAACATTATTCATTTTAATAAACTGTAAAAATAGGTTCTGAATAAATATATAGAAATCTCTAAGTGCACAATTAAAACAGACCAAGTCCATTTCCTAGCTAAACATTTTCTATGTCTACATGTCTGAGCTATGTCCAAGCCAAAAAATGACTAAGTTCTTATTTCCGAGGTTTTTCTGAGGCAAAAATAAACTAAGTTCTCATGTCCAAGGCTTTGTCCAAGATATTTCCTAGGTTTTCTTTAATGTATGAGATAATGTCTGAGGTTTGCTTATAAAACCTTGGACAAAATATTAGCATTGCCCGAGGCTTCCTAAAACCATGGAAACACCTTGGACGTCCAAGGTTTTACATCAAAATTCCAAGTATAACCATAGGCACTTGATTCTGGGATAAACTAATGTGTACACTCAGCAATGTGTTAACTGGTGAGTGTACACATTAGTTTATACTGGAATCAAGTGCCTGTGAGCATAACTTCGGAAAATGTACAGGTGGGAATGATTCATTTTCTGTTCTTTGCCACCCTGGACTTATGGCTAAGAATTGGCCACTTTTAGTAGTTCCAGTTCCCATTGAAATTCTGTCTCAGTCATATCTGTGTTGGGGATGATCAGATAGGCTCCTTTGCCCAGTTAATTGGCTTCCTCTAAAGGGAGAAGAAAGCATTAGAATCATCTTTCTCTACCTCGTGGGTTCCTCTGATATTTTAGCAGCCACCTTTTCCAGATGGATTTCTTCATTATCAAAAGAGCTTCTTAGCCCCACTAAGGTAGAGCTATCTTTCTGAGGTGATGGGCTGTTGCTGCATCTTGGCTCTACTTGGGGCTTACTTGAATTGTTCCATTTATGGCTGCATCTTGAATCACTCTATTTGCTGATGTTATCAGAAAGCATTGTTGTCGTCTCACTACCTTTACATCCTTTTACCATTGATCTTTGGTACACCAGTGCAAAGTCATTTACTTGTTGGATCATTGGGTGACAACCTTGTATGTGGCCAAGTCTCATAGCAGTGAACTATCATATGTAAATGGTAAATGCACAGTATTGTTATACAACATTTGATGAGGCCATCAGAGACTCGCCTAACTGGCAATTTCAGTAGTTGCAGGTAATGTATTACTGGTGTTATAATGTACTGGCAGGGTGAGTAGGGGAGGCTAATTACTGATGTTAAAATGTACTGGCAGGGTGAGTAGGGGAGGCTAAAACTAATTATAATTCTGTAATACAACTTTGCTGTTGCAAAGATTCCATCCTCTCAACCCACTCTGATGTCCTGTAGGCTAAATCCAAGTCAAAAGAGGAAGGTAGACCATATGTGTATACTTATGACTAAGGAATCAGACTGGGATCATGTTCTTTTGCAATTCTGGGCCTTCACTTGGACGAGAGAATATTTAGCTTGGACTGGAAATTTGGCATCCTGGGAAAGGTAAGGAATGCTTTAGTATCAGGTAAGTATAACTTAGTTTTACCCCCCTTTGGGGACAGAAACCTTCCTGGCATGATTGAGCAAGAAAGTACTTCAGGTAATTGGTAGCTAGATACATTGTATTCATATGTGCAGGACTTGAGTAGATTTTTAAGCCATTGCATTAACATTTGTCATTACATAATTTGGAACCTTTTTGGAATGGGGGGGGGGACATTGTTAGGACAATTTAATAAAAACAACTTGAGGTAGACAAATTAAATTTGGCAGGCATCTTTGTATTTATATGTAGATGACCTGAAAAGATTTCATATCATTATAGCAGTATTTCAGATTTGTAGGGGCCCCAGGTGGCTGAGTGGTCTAACATGCTCACTTTTAATGATTATTGCCATCTCACCTCATTCCATGAGTTCACATCTTGCCAGTAGCTTCCCATGGGTCAGAGATCTGTATTGGGGTTTTTTATAGGTTGTTTCTCCACTATTTATATTGGCTGTCTTGTATTATAAGCCTATTGTATGAAGAATAATGGCATTAAATCCACATCATCATTAACAACATCCGATTTCTGAAAAGATTTGAACTTCTTGGTTTGAAGTGCAGCAGTGGGGGCATACATGGTTTGCAAACAGTAATCTAGGTTTAGATTTTAATACATAATTACTGAGGTAGAGTTCTTGCTTGGTATGAACAAGTTTAGTTTTGGATGCTAATTCACATTAAGATAGAATTCTTGCTTGGCATAGACAAAATATAGCCATTTTATCAGACTCACAGAGCACTTTTATGTTAACTTTCAGATCCTATCCAGGTTTGATCCAGCTATCAATGTTATGAAGCAGTTACAGAAAAATCAGTCTTTTCTGCCTGGATCACAAGCAACAACTGTTGTAGCCACAGCAGTTTTGTTTGGTAATTAACTCTTGTGTAAAGTACACAAGTATGTTATAAATGATTTGTTTGTTTGTGCACTGCATTTTGCATTTTTTAATTTTTGTCTAATCAATGTATTTTGTGGTTCTGACCCTGAGACTGGTACTTTAAGCAGGACACAAAATTGGATTCCGACCACGGGCAAATTTTGGGTGGAAAAAAAATCGGGTCCAAAAAATTACATTTTCCTTCTGTATTTTGCAGTGCAACTAGAAAGTCCAGATTATTTGGTATCTTTGTAGAGCTACATTTGTCTACCTTTCTATAATACCACCCACTTTAGTGTATCTGAAATGACCTTGACGCTACAGAACTTGGAAGTAGGCTACTATCTCCTGATGTGTAAACGAGGCGCCAGCGGTTAATGAGTTAACTGGGTTCCAGTCCATCATCCAATATAGTGACTATTACTAAAAATAGACAATCTTTCAACAGCAGCAGTTCAAAAAAATGATAGCATTAGACCAGATTGGATGGAAAACATCTTTCAGATTTGATCACATGATTCCAAACCACAATCAAATATGACTGTTCTTACAAAAAATAGAAAACCTTTAAATGGTTTCTGAAAAACTGCTCAATAGAATTTAATTAAATTTGACTTGCAATGTTCTGGCATAATTTGCTTTCTGGTTTGTACAACTGATGCCATTCTGCGATTAGATATGGCTGCCAGTATTAAATGCAATGTATTATTTTCAGATGACACGTCTATTTTCACATTAATGCATTTGTTAGAGAGTATGCTTAACAGATTTACCTCTGGTTGTGAATTATTTAGAAATGATTTTGTCAATCACTAGACCAGAGTCATATAATCAGACCTTGTCTAAAGTGGATCAATTAATCTATTCTTGTCCAAACCAAACATTGCAATAATTCAAGTTGATTAGTAAAAGAGAGTCTGCACCATTTTGCTCATAATGCTTATAATAGCTCCTTGCTAAAAATCTATCAGAGGTTTTCTAGGATGGCACATGATTAACATACAGAGCATTTGTATTTCTCTAGCATCATTCCATCACTGAATGCAACAGTTTATCAGATCCTAAAATTGCTCAGTGTATCAGAGAGTTCACATCTTTATCTTGGGATGTAACAAATTTATGTAAAAAAGCCAATGGTGGGATGTTTTTACTTAAAACATTCTGCCTTTAAATCCTGTAATTTAGAAATCTAATAAATTATGAATCTTTGGATACATTGAACATGTCCTATGTGTTGTCATATTTTTCCACAGTGAAAGACCAAAAAGATCCCTAACCTGCCTTAACCTAAAGTATACAAGATCTTGTGCTAGAATCTGGCAGATACAAAACTTAAGCATTGAAGATGGAAATTAACATTTTAACCCATGTTATTTTGAGGTTGAAGCCCAGTTCCTATTAAAGTGGAATGCTTATGCAAATGTTTGAGATGTTTGTTTATAAAATTATTCTCCACATACCATCATTTCACATTCTTCACAGTGGGTACCTCCTTTGGTTTGGATAACACCACTACCACAATGATGTACATTTGGTGATAAAATATTTGAGTAAATAGTTTGCATTGATAACTGCATCACACTCAATTTAGATTGCATTTGCAATATCTTTCAACCCCTTGAGATGAAAACCTGTATGCCAGACCAACAAAAAACTTAAAAGGACCAAAAAAACCTTACACTAAAAAATGTATTCATACATTATACAAGATCAACAGTTTAAAACAACAAATGCCAAACACAAACTAATTTTACACACATTTACATAATTATTTTCATCTCTGAAACTTTATTTTATTTTATTCTTTTGACTTTGAATTGTGTTATAATACACATGCATTATTACATGCAACACATGCACCCTTTGCACTTTTCAAAATGTAATCAGCGGTTTTAAAGTCTATGCAGCAGGTGTCAGTGTTTATTTTACACTGTAAAAATGATGTTAGTGTGTGTGTGCATTCAGGGACTTGCTACAGTCTGTATGTATGTCTTTCATCATAGAAAAAGATCTCTCACAGTCTGCATTGCTGTGAGGCAAGGTGAGTCGTCAATGAATAACTACTTTCAGATTTGGGAAGCAGATGCCACCAGTACTAATTCTCTGGCTGATAATATCCAGCCAGTAGCTACAAAATCCCCTTTTCTGGCCATCGTCTGTTAATACAGGCACACACTCATCTTAAAGCACTTAACGATCCAGGTGTGGAGCACCTCAAAAACAAAAGTGTTGCTGCTAGTAAAAAAAATAGCTATGTGCAAGGTATTTTGAAAAATGCATTTTCAAGGTGTAATATTAACTTCTTTGGATTTATCATGATCTCATTATTACATATTTATATTTTTCCCCCCAAAACCCTAAGATATTATGCCAGGAGCTGTCCAAAAATTGAAATCTAAAAACAAAAAAAATCGCCAAAGTAGCAGTCCAGAAGTTTATACCTCGTACACTGGTGATCAGTTCTATTAAAAGTGCATATATTGTATTTAAAAAAGTATGTATTTGCTTTATGGTGTGCTGATTTTGGTAAAAAAGTTTATATAAATTTGCAGTATAACATTTTCGAGCCATGAGAATGACATCACTAATATCTGTACTACTTCTATCATGCTGGCAATGCATCTTCCTATTTGAATTGCGTATCTGACCCACTTAATTCAAAACTTAATTTCAGGCAACACACATCAAAATTGTTCCAAAATGTCTTTAAAATTTTTAAATCATTGCTCTTTCTAAAAATGTATGTGTAGAGCACATATTTGGCAAAATAAAAGGATCAGATGCAATTTAAATATTTCGTGGTGCCTTTACTGACCTTAAAACACATGCAGAAATTAAAAGAATGCTAGATATGTAAGATGGGTTTTACTTGATATCATCATCATCATCATCAGTCCCTTAACCCAAGAGGTCATTGGGGTACCACAGTTGACTTTACAATCAATTCTCTCCATCTTTCCCTGTTCTCTACCTTGGGGAATCTCCAAATACCATGCCTGTCCACTCCTTAATGTTGTCTTCCCACCTCTTTTTCTGTCTGCCTCTTCTTTTTGCACCCTTGCACTGTGCCTTGCAAGATTGTTTTTGCCAGTTCAGATGATCTTGAGACATGACCGTACCACTTCAGTTTGCACTTTTTTACAGTGGTCAAGAGGTCTTCATAGGATCCGATGGCTCGATGGATCCTGTTGTGGACGTCTTCGTTGGTTACATGGCCAATGTATGAGATGCCCAAGATCTTGTAGTAGCATCTCATTTCAAAGGTTTGAATCCTTCTTTGTAGATCTGATGTGAGCGTCCATGTTTCACAAGCATACAGAAAGATGGATATGACAATTGAGCGCATCAGCCTTATTTTGGAACCAAAAGCAATGTTGGTATCTTTCCATATTGGCCTCAGCCTTGTTATTGCTGCTGTTGTCTGGGCAATCCTGCATAGTAGTTCTGGTTTGGAGCCCTCATTTGTGATAATTGATCCCAAGTACTTGAAGCTTGTGACTCATTCCAGCTTTTGTCCACTGACCTTTATTTCTGTACTGATGCCATTGGTGTTGTCATCAGTTTTTTTTTTTTTGGCACTAATCTCCATACCGTATGTTGTGGAGGTTGTGTTGAGGTGCTCAACCAAGTCAACCAGTTCTTTTTCATTTCCTGCTAAACCATCAATATCATCTGCGAAGCAAATGTTTGTGATTGTTCTTCCTCCGATGCTGACAGTGCCCTTGTGGTCATGCAAGGCACCCTCCATGATCCTTTCCAGGAAAATGTTGAAGTGTTGAAAAGTGTAGGTGACAGTATACATCGCTGTCTGAATCCAACTGTTGCGCGAAATAATTGTCTGCTGCCATTGATGAGGACAGCATAAAAAAATTTACTTGATATAAAAACCAATAATTCTATACAAGACGTTATAACTTTAACAAAGGATATGTGCAAAAAAAGACCTGTTTTGATCTCTGGACCTAATTTTAATTATCCAGTGCATATTAGAGTTATTCTTACCTTACTTGAGCATAATTAAAAGAGGTTCTGGATCAATTTTGTAAAAAAAATTACGTCCCGACTCCCAGGATTTACCAAAAAAAAATTGGAAAAATTTTGAAACAAAAAATGTAATTTTTATAAGAAAAAACTGTACAAAATGTTTGTATACACCAACAAAAATGAAAAAAAACCCATACAAATTACAGGCAAACCCGTACAAGTTGATAGGTACATATTTGTGGACATTGTTAACACACTGGAGGCCATATTTCTGATCTGATTTTGATCAAACTTGGAACTGAACATCAAGATCTTGGGCAAGTGCAATATTTATCAAGATCCAAGGATATTAATGATATAATCTTTCATCAGACTCACTGAGTTTGTTTAAAGTCTGGAGACCATATTTCTAATCCGGTTTGCTCAAACTTGGAATGTGGGCTTAAAGCATCAAGATCTTGGAGGAGTTAGATAATGAGCAAGATCGGTGCATAGTAATGAGGTGATCTTTCATATGATTGGTAGAGCTTGACCATTCTATGTTTCATATTTCTAATGTGACTTGGATCAGACATGGCTTATTATCATGATCTTGGAGTTGATAAAGAGTGAGATCCATGTATAGGTATAACAATAACCTGCATCAGATTGGCTGACCTTATTACAACTCAGGATGCCATATTTCTGATCTAACTTCTTCAGTTTCTTGCACATTTGTGAACTTTTTCAACTGACTTTATTGTACAAAAACACAAATAAAAAACCCCACTTGAAATAAAGGATATTTGGTTAGCAAGATTGTATACAGATATAGATGAAATGGCAATTTTTGGGATTAAAATTTGTACATTTTAATTGGATTTGGCACCTACTTATTAATGCATTCAGTATAGTGGATACCAACTTACTTTTTGTTGTGATATTGCCTCATAGGTTTGCTGAACTGCCTGCAAAAAGCTGGTGTCCTTTTCTCAGCAGTGGTTGGTTGTGGAGTAGCAGAAATTGTGGCAGCCTATCTTGATGGATGTCTGACCCATGAAGAATGTCTCCATGTGGCTCACACTCTCGGCAGTATACTTGAAAAGCATGCCTGTGACAAAGGTAAGCCTATGTAGAATGCCTGAACATATAGACTAAGCATGATTGTGATAAAGGTAAGCCTTGTTTAAAATGCCTGTACATGAATAGACTAAGGATGACAGGTAGGCCTTGTTTAGAATGCCTGTACATAGACTGAGCATGCCTGTGATAAAAGTAAGCATTTTATAGAATGCTGTACATGTATAGACTAAGTGCATACATGCCAACCAGTGCACATTTTTCTCCCCTAATTATGTTTATGCTTGCATGAATGTGGATTAGGTTTTTTTGGTACATTAAAAATAAAATTAAATCAATAAAAAGTTGTTCATTTTGATTGTTATCTTTTTAATCGAACTCGTGTATAATAATAATAATAATAATAATAATAATAATAATGACTTTATTTAAAGAAGAAGCTCATTTGGGCAACTGACCAATCTTCTATGAGGCCTTAAACTACAATGACATTTGTACAAATTTATATACATGTATATATAGTGCACAACTTTTACAAGATGAAGTGTCTTTAGACAACAAATGCTGTTAAAAACTAGACAGCTAATCTACTGCTACAATAAAATATGTACAAGACTTCAAGTATGAGTACATACAGGATTCATACAAATAGTAGTAGCGAACATGTGTTAAATATTATAAGTGAGTACATAATAACAATGCTGTAAAAAGTAGTAGTACTGAATTAAACAAAGTCATACAAATGATTGTTTCTGTAGATGTTGACTAAGAAGCTTTTTAAAAGCTTGGCATGTGTCAGCTGACTTTATATAAGGTGGTATGGAATTCCATAGTTTGGCTTCAGAAAAAGCTAAACTTTTCTTATAAAACTCTGAATTTGGTTTAGGTAAATATAACTTGTTTGAGATGGATCTTAGTTCATACATATATACATTTTTAACAAATTTAAAATTACTTTTAAGATAATCAGGAGCTGTGACGAACTTTATGGTTGGGGTGGGGTGCTGCCACTATTTTATTTAAACTATTCTAGAAGTCCAACCCAGTCTCTATTTTGTTGGAAATTAAATTTAGTGAAAGATAGATGTAATCTCCAAGCCCCCAGACAGCAATGCCGATGGTTAGATGGTTGAATGTACCAAGAAAAGGGTTGTAATTCAATGAATAACAATTTAATAACAATTCAGTAATCAAATGACTCAAATTTCCAATTAGACTCCTTCTGCTCGACCCTTTAATAAACCTATTGCATCACTTGATTAGCAGTGTGAGATTGATTTCGACCTGTCCTTGTATTTCTACTCATCTGTTGTATCCTTTCTCTCTCTTATTTCTCCCAATTACTTCTCTTCCTTCCCAACCTTTCTCCAAATTCCTTCTCCTCCTCCTCCACTTTCTCCTCCCACCACTACACTTCTGTCAACTTCGACTGTCTCAGCTACAGTCTCAATTTCTCCAACTCTTGAAGACTTGGGACCCAATGGAACCGGAAGTTCTCTGTCCCCTAAAAAGCTTCCTGTGAAAACACAAGAATAGTACAATCTTTTCCTTAGCCCTTTCATCTCACACTACACACAGCCTATCATCAGATAATGGCTATTAAATTTCTTTGGTCACACATTCATTCATATCGAGATACCCATTCGTTCATGTATGGTGAAACAAATGCCATAATACAGCATGGTATCAATTGCTTCTTATACATACATCAATAAATTCCTAATCCTGTTATACTAAACAATATCACAATAATCAGACTCGTTTCTTTACCTTACAACTCCTACAAAGTACACAAATATTCAAATATCCATGCTCTGATATACGCATATGTCCATAGTAACTAATCTTACATGTTTCAAATATGTTTCCAAAATTCACAATTCAAGCATGTGTAAATTCTAACATAACACATTAAAAAATGCACTGGTTCACTACGAAGTAACCTAATAGCGAATTAAAGAATTAATTCTGACCACAAGCTAACAATCTACATAATTCCGCCTTGCATCTAATAATTCTTTGCGTAAGGCTCAAGCCAATTTCTCAAATACGCATGTAAATGAACACTATGCAACAAGATAACCGAGTTGGGATTTCGGATTTACAACAGAACACTTTTGATGGTGATACAAATACTATGTTTATTGATATATGACTTGAATGAGAAAAGAATATTGATTAATACATGCGTGTATAAGATCCAAATATTGGACAAGTTAACATAATATGCACAAACCTAAAAATGCAACAAATATAAATACAAATAAATGACCTTACACAGTACAAGGACAAAGGTGAACAATTCACAGTAACTTCACACGAGGAAAAGAATGACAGTTTTACTCGATAGTAAAAATGATGTATTCACTCAGCTAGTGAAAAATGAGATATTTTTTTACTCAGATAGTAAAATGATGAATTGATTGGACAGATGTACAAAAATATCTTTACACTCCCAAAACAATGGGTATAACAAAACCCCAAAACTAGCCGACGGCTAAAAGATTACCTGCATGGAGTAACACAAAAACACTCCGTCAAAATCACACTTAGCTACCAGTCACACTGGTCAATCAAGTAAGTATCATTATAGGTAGTCACCAACCACCATTCAATTCCTTGGTCAATCAAGCAATCAGCGCCCACCAATCCGGTCTGCAACGCCCAATCATCAGCTACTTGACCAGCAACACTGTTCACTCAGCTCTACAGCTGCTATGGTTAACTTCTTTGGTTAGCTCATCAGCTGGTACCACGTCGACCACGATCACCATGGGTTACTCTGGTCAGCTGAAAATACATCTAACACCGTGTACTACTTATGACACGGTATATAAGATAAAACGTAATGACGTTATATACGATAAGTTATACAAATTACATTATCGGTGCAATATTACAAAACAATAAACAGGTTCAGAAGTGAACCTGTGTCTGATAAGATTCCTATGGTACTAAACGTTTCTTAAGAAAATGCAACTTTATATTGCTAATATAAATCTCTTGCTAAGTCACACACAAGAATAGAAACTATTGCATTATACCACACAAGTGAAAGCTACATAGAAAATGTACAAAAATAAACATAATAATACAATAGCTGTAACTTACAATATACAAAAGAAATAATATACATAAGAAATTAATAAATTACATACCTCTACAGCTGAAGATGTGCAAGTCCCTAAATAGACTGCTTACTGACAGTGAGGCATTTATATACAGACAATGTAGCCGTGCTAGATGTAAATTGGTTTTTCTCAACAAGAGCACTTCACACGTGCCACAGGGATGAACTGAACTAAATTATTTTGAAATATTGTACAATATACATAAATCACCTTCGGGTATCGTTGTACATAAAAAACAAAACCCGAGTACATGTATTTAATAAATAGAGGGATTTATACAATTCTGCGACACACTATAACCTACATACTAAATGATCCTAGTAATTAAGTGTACATACCACAGATAATTACAATTATGATGCCATGATATTCTGCAAAAATTGATCAAATAACTTAACTGACTTTCTCGAAGCTTTGTCTTTCCTTAGAATCTACCCCTAAGTTCTACCACCAGATTATGAGTGGCTTCTTTCTCAGAGTAAACCCTATTGATCTGCAGTCCTTCCAGGTGAATACTAAATTACTCTTGTATCATTAGGGTCTGAATTGTAATCATGCTCTCTATCTCTATTTTGATGGGAAATTGCTGTGGACCGATCCAATCAAACTTAGCACACAATGTCCCTCTTGCTGCCTGTCAACATGGGGTGGATAAGAACATGTCCCATTCGTCCCATGGACTTTCCTTTTGATCCTTGAACTAACCTTTAACATATAGACTTTAGCTGGGTGCTTTGCAAACGTGACACCAGCATACCATGTAAGGATTTATACACTAGTAAACCCTTCTGAAATTGAGTTCTCTGCTGAAATGGAAGCCACTTTAGGGTTCTGAAAAGATTTGTCGATGGTTTATCTAAATCAGCGTCAAGAATAACTCTAGCTGATCCTTTTTGAAATATCAGTTATCTTTTCTGATTTTCTATACAACTATTACCCCAGATAGAACAAAAATATTCTAGGTGTGGCATGATATATGAATTGTAGAATATCTTTCGCTGTATCTGAGTGTAAGGGTGCAAATTTCTGTTGATCTATGAAGAGCACATTAATTTGGACAGGTGAACGATTACTTAGATTCATGGGGACCAGCTCATGTTAAATCACCATAATGCACGGATTGTTAATGGCTGTGTCAGGAGAGAAATGATTTTTAATTAAACATTCATTTATTTAACAAGTCAGACAGACTGGAAGGATAGGGTTAACTTTCGATCTTGTATCGGAATTGTCAGAGTTGAGATTTTCCAGAATCAGTTATTTGGGAATCTAGAGGTCATGCAGACTACAATTTTGGGCCTAGTTAGAAAAGGCACAAAATATATTTAATCCGGATTGGTTACGCTAAATAAGGGGCGTGGTTCCCACACGAAAATTCCTTGGTTTTAATATGTCCCATCACAAAATTTTAGTCAGTCTACTCTTTTCTGCAAGAGAAAACAAATGTAGGAGACTCAGAGTTTGAATTTAGAAGAAATTCACTCGTAAATAATTATTCAAGGGATCGGATGTCTGGAAAGTCGATGGACACAATTTTGGTGGTAGAAGCGAGTGAAGCTTGAAAGCACAAGGTGAAATAGTTCCATGGGACGTATCCACGTACCTACCTATCGAAGTATCTACGTATCACGTACTTACATATCCACCTACCCACACAAAATTCAAGGGCCGAAAGAGGCGAGACAATAGAAAGTTTGGAAAAGGGAAAAGTGTAAAGGACCAAGAACATGAAATTGGAGAACAGTCACAGTGAAGTTGGAATGAACTAGAAATAATCAGGTTATGAAGTTGTACAAGGCAATGACTTTGATTGTTCACTCGATTCTATGATGAACTAATTCTATCATTTAAAACAGATCGGCTATTTATATAAGTATATTTGTATTTGAAATTTGGATAATGATTTATTTAAAAAAGAAGTACATCTTCCTAATGTAATGCATTATCATGGTTGTTTATGTAACTGTTTAAATTGTTATTTCATGTATGGGGGTTTGTGTCATTCTGTTTTATATATCTGCTCAGATCTCTATCTATTCCACCTATAAGTTTCACACTTTATATTGATATTTACTCGATCCGGCCAATAACACTGAAGGCAATCACCCTCTAGATAACGATAACCAAATTTCCACTACAGCCCACACCCAACAAAGTGGGGGTACGTAGCACTGAGGGAGATAAGATTTTATTCTGTTCATGAGATAAAGCAGTGAATTAACTTTTTTAATGACTTTATCAACTTGTATTTTCCAGCACAAGATCTGGTTTATCATAATACCAAGTAGTTTTTCATTTTCAGACTCTTTTATATCTATTCCTTATATCATTACTTAATTTTTCTCAGCTTTTACTCTTGCTCGACTACCTGTGATCATGTCTTTTGATTTGGCTGCATTTATCTTCCTACCATTATGTTCACACCAATTATTTATTTTTACCAAATCTTTATTTAATGTAGTGCTAATCTCATGGCCTGTTGATCCAATGTTATATAATGTCGTATCATCTGCGAACATGTTGGCGGTGGATAGCTTAATGTGATATAGTAAATCATTGACGTACAGCAGAAAGAGTAATGGTCCAAGAACTGATCCTTGTGGAACACCTGACTTTATCAGTTTCTTATCTGAAAGTTTATTTAAAATAGAAACTTGTTGTCTGTCTTCAATATAGGATCAAAACTACATTAAGCTTTCATGGTTAACTTGATAAACGCTGTGCTTTTCCAGCAGGATTTTGTGATTTACAAGGTCAGAAGCTTTTGAAAGGTCAAGAAACACTGCCTACAAGGTTGCCTTGATCTGTTGCTGTTAACCAATCATCTACATGATTCTAGTTAGTGTAGTCAGGCATGAATGTCCTTCTTGGAAGCCTGATTGTCATGAATGTAGCAAATTAAATGATTCCTGGTTATTTCTAAATTCATTACAAACATGTCTTTATAATATCTTTGAAAGTGATGATTAAACTGATATACTATTAGGTATATAGTTACTCATATCAGAAAGATCTCTCTTCTTATGTATTGGAGTTACTTTTGCCAGTTTTAGCCTGTTTGGAAAATACCTGTGGGAATACTTAGATTAAGTGAAGGTGCAATCACTTGAGATGAGAGTTTTAGGAATTTAGCACTTATATTATCTAGACCTGTTGCTGTTGTGACATCAAGTAGGTCTAATTCATTTAAAATGAATTCAAGGCTTATTTCAGGGATTTTGAAGCACTCTTCTTTGCTAAGTTTTGAAGAAATATGTTGATTTAATTCATCACTGGAGAATCTTCTAGGAGTTGTGAAATCCACAAGTTTTTCGTTGATACTCACAAAGTAACCATTGAGTGCATTTGCAATTTCAAGAGTTTCTTTCCTCCTATCACAATTTGCATCACTACTACATGTAAATGGCAGCAGGTTGTTGACAGATTTGCCTCTCAAGTCATTGAAGGTTTTCCACAGTTTTCTAGAATTCTTTTTTGTAATACTATCTGATATTTCAATGGAATAATAAGTTTTCTTTGCCTTTTGAATCATTGACTTGACTCTCTTTCTCCATAATCTGTAATTGTCAGTGTATATTAATTTATGAAATCTATTGCTTGTCTTAATAGCATTTAGTATATCACCTGTAATCCAGTTTGGTTGATTTTGTTGCTTGACTCTCTTGAAATTAAACGGAGCATGAGTGCTCAGGGTGTCAGTAAACATATCTATCCAGATGTCAAGAGCATCTGATGGGTCATCAAAACATTCAATTACTGACCAAAGGATATCTTTCAGTTCTTTAAAGAATATTTGTGAATTGAATCTCTTCATTATTCGATACTTGATATATTTTGTGATGATAAGTTTTACTTTTTTTGAATTAATTTTCTTGTACAGTGTATAGGATAATGATCACTTAAGGAATATTTTGGAACTGCAACTTCTATAATATTGTCAGCATTGTTAGTATAAATATGATCAATTAGTGTTTCAGATACCTCTGTTATCCTAGTGGGTACATGAACTAGCTGTTGATAATTCAGGGAATTCATGGTTTTAATCCAGCTTTGATTGGTATCATAAAGCAAATCATAATTGAAGTCACCTACTAAACAGACTTCTTTATTTTTTATATACAGAGTTTCAAGTTTGTTTTGAAATGTATTATGCCAAACATTGTCAGTGTTCGGTGGTATATATACACAGCCCAATACAAATGGCTTTTGGACATTATGTCTCATTTCTAGCCAGATTATTTCCAAACACATTTCCTCAAGATCATATCAACGTTTGAAAGAAATGCCATCCTTAATGTAAACAAGAAGTTCACCACCCTTTTGGACAAGTCAGTCTTTTCTTTGAAAACTGAAGTTAGGAATTTTAAGTTCATCATCATGAAAAGGTTCATGTAAGAAAAGGTATCACTGAAAGCAAAATTATCAATTACTGAATTGTTTCCTGAAAGAAGTAATTTGATTTCATTTAGTTTTGGAAAAAGATCATGAATGTTAAGACAGCAAATTTTGAAACCTTTTTGCTTAAGCCACTGATTGAGAGAATTCAGATTTTTGATGGATTTGAGATGAATAATTTGGAATATCTAAATTAATATTTTCACTATCAATATATGAACCATGATATTCCTCTAAATTTTCTTTTATACATTGTCCTAAATCATGACTATTGACCGGTTTTCAGAAGATTTTTCAATGGGTCTTGAAACATTAACACATTCAACAGTTATGTCAGTAGCAATTACAACATTATGGTCACTTTCATTGATGGTGGCACTTAATTGGATTGCACCAGAGGTAATTCCATGGACATCATCACTCAGTAGGGTATCAGCAGTTTGCTTTCTGCCATCACAGGGAGAATTACATTTAGCAGATCTTATAGGATGTTTTGAAGTTTATGGAAAAATGTGTTTGGATGTTAAACTTTTGGCCCCATCTTCATTGCCATTTTCCTACAACTGCATATTTGAGTGGAACATTTCAGTGTTTTGTCTTATGCCCATATTGTAGACAGTCATGACACTGTATTTTACTTGTGTGTCTGCATGATTGCACATTATGCATATGTTCAAAACAGTAGAAACATCTTAATTTCTGATGATGGTTAGAACAGTTTCCATGGTCCCAATTATGTTTCTGATCTACATTTCTATGCCTTTTAGAGGCATCATGGCTGTCCTTTAGTATTGGGAAAATCTTATTTATTGCATTGAGAAAGTGGGCATGCACTGCATAAAAAGACTGAGCAGTTAGGATTTTCCAGGTATATGTTGTTTAGGATGTTATAAAAATTGGTTTCAATCTAGTCAATATGAACATTGCCAACAACACTGATTATAATGGTGTCATATTGAGAAAGGTTAATTTTTCTCATGGCATCAAATATATGACCAGTTTCTGCCATAGGAAAACACTTAACATGAGCCCAAGGTTTTAGACCTCTTTCATTTACATATTTAATAATGGAGTCTCCAGTTACGAGAGTGTTTTTTTTCTTTTGGAATTATCATGTTCCTTGATGTTTTCTTTTCTGTCTTTGGTAGAATCCAGTGTATTATGAAATCTCAAGCTGTTATTATGGGATATGTGAAGACCATTTCTTGCTATTTGTGACATTTTGTGGTAGAGAGTTTTCCACTGTAGCTAATGAGGGACTGTAGGGTTTTTCCCTATACTCTGAGTGGATTTGAAATTATTTTCTCTCTGGGCATTTCCTTTTATTTTCATAAGTTGGCTTATTTCACTGATGCATTTTTGTGACACTTCTTTGTACTGACAATTTCTGTTTTCATATTTATAATGTCTTCCTGCACTGCTGCTAAAATGTCGGGATGCATGCTGTTTGAATTTCTGACAGGAGCAAATCTTTCTTCATTTAATTGTTTTAGTTTCTCTTTAATTTTTGTGTTGTCCTCTACCAGAATAAGGCAATGGCTTGATGTCTTAATTAGGTCACATCTGATGGTTTTATTTGTTTTTTAAGGCTCATAAATTTCGTCGTGAAATCTGATAGCTGTTCTTTAAATTTTTCATGTTTATTCCTTGTTGACTCCTGCTTGGTTTTTAAGGATTCACATTCCTTTGGCAGTTTATTGGCCTTTGCTGTGATTTTTGCAAGTTCTTATTGTAGCAGTTTGTTTTCCCTCATTAGGGCTGTCATGTCTTTTTCACCCTGCAGTTCAGAAACTTTATCTGACTGAGCATCAGCCTTTGTGATGGCCTTGGGGAGCAATTCATTATTGTTGCTTTCTCCAGCTAGCTCAGCTGAAATTTCCTCCCACTGGTTTTCAGTTTCTGGTTCCTTTATAAGGAAGACTACTGCATAAGAATAGTGAAAAAGTAGTTTTTCCTATTGTAGACCTACATGTGATTTTCTTATTTTCTATTTAAAGCAACTGTATGACACACTCCCCTGCACCAAAAAAAGAGACCAGATGAGTTTTTTCAATTCAAAACTTAGCTGCACAGATTCATTATATATCTTGGCAGACCAATCTGGTGGCCTAAGTGGTTAGAGTGTTTGCCTCAGGTTTGTGGGAGGTCATGGGTTTGAACTCTGGCCAAATCATTCCAAAGACTTACAAAAATGGTACTAACAGCTGCCTCACTTGGTACTCAGCATTATGAGGTTAGTGTTAGCACTAATTGGCCTGGTATGGATAATATGACTGGGTGGGACATGGTGCCACTTGTCTACACCATGTTGCCATGGTGCTAGACAACACTATAAACTGTGAACACTGCAGACATCATAGATATGACTTATATTGTTAAAGCTACATTTAAAAAATCCAATCTCTCATTATATATAGGCAGTGGACCATGTTAGGTCAGAATATGGACAAAATAACAGCTCTTTATAAATTTGAAAAGAACAGTGATTCTGATTTAAGAAGATGGAGATTCTGTATGAGAACATTCTTGCAAACAGTGTTATTCATGGGTGCATTTTTAAAATAGTCATGTACTCACTATCATTACTGAGACTTTTGTGATGCAGAACTAATATCTTATGGTCATATAGTGTATATAGGGTAAGTACATAATTGGTGGCACTGTGCAGAAAAAAATACAATAAACTTAGGAGTACCATGATACCATTGAACCTGCGATATCATCAGAAGCTAGTATACGCATAGATTAAGTGTGCTAAAAGTAAACCATGTTTACTATGCCTATACCTGAATACTTTGTGTAGTATAAGTAAGACTTGTTTAGAATGCCTATACCTGTAAACATGTAGACCAAGTGTTATAAAGGTAAGCCTTGTTTAGAATGCCTGTACCTGTACACATGTAGACCAGGTGTTAAGCCTTGTTGAGAATGCATGTACCTGTACACATGTAAACCAAGTGTAATAAAGGTTAAAGCCTTGTTTAGAATGCCTGTACATGTACACATGTAGACCAAGAGTAATAAAGGTAAGCCTCGTTTAGAATGCCTGTACCTGTACATATGTAGACCAAGTGTAATAAAGGTAAGCCTTATTTAGAATGCCTGTACATGTACCCATGTAGACCAAGTGTAATAAAGGTAAGCCTTTTTTAGAATGGATATGCCTGAATGCATTTCGTTTTAGTGTGCTAAAGGTAAGCCTTGATTAGAATGCCTATAACTGTATCCATATAGTCAAACAACTTTTAGGCATTCATCTTCTTGTAAAATCTACACCATTTGCAGCTAAATAATGATGTCATCATTACATTATCACATCATCGATATGTCTATTTTTGTTTAGACATTGTGAGTTTACTAGACAATAAATCTAAAGGTCAAACACTAAGATCATTGTGCCTCCAAGAAAAATTGGTTTTGAAGAACAGTTTTTGTTTTAAAGCAAGTTTCTTGACAAAATAGTAAAGAAGCCTATAGATTCTGGGTTCTAAAGGTTACAAGTCATGGTCATGGCTCATAAGAAATGATGCTTTCTGGATAAATTTGAGAGAAAGCATCATAGCTTGATGGCCATTCAGATTGATACAAATGATGCCAATCTTTTATTAAATAATGGTCACCATTAATAAAAATAGATCAACATTACACAACAGTGACTCAGATAAAGACTTGACAGAATTAGACCTACTTTGACACAAAACATCCTGGAATAGAGGCCTTTCAGTATAGGAAAAATGATGATATTTCATCAAATAGGATGAAGACTGAAAAATGTAGGACCCTTGGGTTGTTGAGTGATCTAAAGCACTTGCCTTTACAGATCACTTCCCTCTCACCTATGTCCTTGTGATTTTTGAGTCTCTGGTTCAGCCAATGTGGGTATGTGAGAAAGCTTGCCAGTAGCTTCCTGTGGGTTGTTGGTTCTTACCCAGGTTTTTCCATGTTCTTACTGCACCAGTTATACTGGCCTCCATTTATAGCCTTTCTTGTGCTGAAAAATAGTGTTAAATCCAAAACAACAAAAAAACTGATAATATGCATTACCCAGGTACCATATATACTACTCTTTGCTGGAGAGATTTGAGATTTTAGTCACATAAGGAGACAGTAGGTTGGTTTTTGTTTTTAAAGGATTATATGAAACAGCACATTCAACAATAAGCTCACAGAGGTGATGCATAGGGGTCAGTCTAGAGGACATAGGACTAAACATTGTTGAAAACCATTGATCCCATACACATGGTCCAACACTACCCTAATGGAGCCCAAACATTCTTGCACTGAAAAGATGTGCATGGGAGGTGTGTTCTTTGAGATGCGTGAGAGAGACCAGTATTATTATGAGGTTGACAGAAGGGACTGGCTTATAGAAGAAACACCACAGAATATATTGCATAGAAGATTGTGTACATTTTCATGGCAGTCATTTTGAAGAGTTCATTAGCAGCCCAATTAAGATTACATAAGTAATTGTGCACACAGGGCTTCTTGATCTTATATAATTGATAACTGTTCAACATAATTCCTATTTTACTTAGATAATTGAAATGTCCAGCATATTTGCTATTCTACTTAGGCAACTGAACTGTCCAGCATATTTGCTGTTCTATTTAGACAATTGAACTATCCAACATAATTGCTATTCTACTTAGACAATTGAACTGTCCAGCAAATTGCTGTTCTACTTAGGCAGTTGAACTGTCCAACATAATTGCTATTCTACTTAGACAATTGAACTGTCCAACATAATTGCTATTCTGCTTAGACAATTGAACTGTTCAGCAAATTGCTGTTCTACTTAGTTGAACTGTTCAACGTAATTGCTATGCTGCTTAGACAATTGATCTGTCCAGCATATTTGCTATTCTACTTAGACAATTGAACTGTCCAACATATTTGCTATTCTACTTAGTTGAACTGTTCAGCAAATTGGTATTCTACTTGGACAATTGAACTGTCCAGCAAATTGGTATTCTACTTGGACAATTGAACTGTCCAGCAAATTGCTGTTCTGCTTAGTTGAGCTGTTCAACATTATTGTTTTTCTACTTAGTTGAACTGTTCAACAAAATTGCTATTCTACTTAGACAATTGAGCTGTCCAACATAATTACTATTCTACTTAGACAATTGATCTGTCCAGCAAATTGCTATTCTACTTAGACAATCGAACTGTACAGTGAATTGCTGTTCTGCTTAGTTGAACTGTTCAAGATAATTGCTATTCTACTTAGACAATTGAACTGTCCAGCATATTTGCTATTCTTCTTAGACAGTTGAACTGTTCAGCAAATTACTATTCTACTTAGATAATTGAACTGTTCAGCAAATTGCTATTCTACTTAGACAGTTGAACTGTCCAGCAAATTGCTGTTCTGCTTAGTTCAACTGTTCAACATAATTGTTATTCTACATAGGTAATTGAACTGTTCAAAATAATTGCTATTCTACTTAGACAATTGAACTGTCCAGCAAATTACTGTTCTGCTTAGTTCAACTGTTCAGCATAATTATTATTCTACTTAGACAGTTGAACTGTTCAACAAAACTGCTATTCTACTCAGACAATTGAACTGTCCAGCATATTTGCTATTCTACATAGTTGAACTTTTCAGCAAATTACTTTTCTATTTAGACAATTGAACTGTCCAGCAAATTGCTGTTCTACTTAGTTGAACTGTTCAATATAATTTGCTATTCTACTTAGACAACTGAACTGTTCACCAAATTGCTATTCTCCTTAGACAATTGAACTGTCCAGCAAATTGCTGTTCTTAGTTGGTTAGACAATTGAACTGTTCAACATAATTGCTATTCTACTTAGACAGTTGAATTGTTCAGCATAATTACTATTGGACAATTGAACTGACTAGTGTAATTGCTGTTCTACTTAGACAGTTGAACTGTCCAACATAATTGCTATTCTACTTGGACAATTTAACTGTCCAGCATAATTACTGTTCTACTTAAACATTTGAACTGTTCAACAAAAAATTTCTATCATGCTACTTAAACATTTGAACTGTTCAACAAAATTGCTATCATGCTATTAGACATTTGAACTGTCCAACATAATTGCTATTCTACTTGGACAATTGAACTGTCCAGCATAATTACTATCCTGCTTAGAAATTTGAACTGTTCAACAAGATTGTTATCATGCTACTTAGACAGTTGAACTGTCCAACATAATTCCTATTCTACATGGACAAATGAACTGTCCACCATAATTACTATTCTACTTTGACATTTGAACAGTTCAACAAAATTGCTATTATGCTATTTGGACAGTTGAATTATTGAACATAATTGCTATGCTACTTGGACAGTTGAATTGTTCAGTACAATTGCTGTGTTAACATGTTATTCTATTTTAGTGCAGTGCTGTGAATACAATAATTTACACTTCTCTTTCATTGTCTAGAAAATAAATGTGGATACCATTTCCATGTTAAGCACCAGTTGTAACTGTAAATGTATGAATGAGATCATAATGGATGAAGCATCAAAATGTGTATGCTACATATTATCATATGACATCATACATTTCAGTTTGTTCATGACTGAACATTTGTTAATTATTTTTTGGTATTCAAAAGTGGAAATTAGAGAAATAAAGGTAATGCAGTTTCACCAAATTGACTTCTTGTGCTTAATAAAGATAAATAATGTTTGTAGGTTGTGATGTATGCCTGTACGAGATAAAACTGGGAAGAGCAGATGAAGCATATCTACTGGGACCTAAGGTTCAAGTCCTCTCAATCATGGATCATGACCAGGTGATCATAGCAGTGGATGTCAGCCATAAGGAAAAAGTGTTGGAATCTATCCACTCCAGGGGTATGTACATATATAAATTTTAGCAAGAGATTAGCAAAAGAATAGTCAAAGTCTTGCAAATTAGGAACTTCATTTTCATACACCTGATAGTAAACCTCTTAGAGGAACATATTTTTCATTTACATGCCTTAAAAATGTACATCCTGCTTTTTGGTGCAAACTAGCTTAAAACTAGCAATTCCAAGTGCATGTCTCTATCCTGATACTAGAAAATCACAGAACCAACAAGAAAACCATTTTAAATGTATAACAAACACCATCTCCTACCTCCAAATCCTATATTTCATGCTATTAAGGTGTGTGTTTTATTAGGTATGAACATATTGGGAGAGAGAATAAACCTCCAGAATGGAGAGTTGCTAGCATAGACAAACCCGGCTGTACATATTAGGAAACCTTGGACAAATTTTCCTAGGAAAAACCTCGGAGTATCGGTTGCTGATTTTCCGAGGTAATAGTCCAAGGACAAATTTTTTTTATACCAATGTCCAAGGATTTTATTTTCAATGTCAGAGGTTGACCTTGGACTTCCAAGTGTTTTTGTAACCAATACTCCAAGGTTTCCTAGGAATCCTTGGACATATTGTCCAAGGTTTACAAGCATTCTGAGAATTCCTTGGACATATTGTCCGAGGTTTCCTAGTACACATCATCCGAGGTTTCCTCAAACATATTGTCCGAGGATTCCTTGGACATATTGTCCAAGGATTCCTAGGACATATTGTCTGAGGATTCCTCGGACACCTTCTTGGCATAAAACATCAGACCAAGAATTTAAGCAAATATTACAGAATATAAGAATACATTTTATTTTTAATTTGTTCAACACGTACAAATAAAATTTTAAAAAGGTCCAAATATCAAGAATGCCCATAAGGTTCCTTCAGTGCCAAATTGTCCATTTAATTTTGAAAATCCATCCTTTTTTATTCTGGTTTCTTGATGGTTTTAGCACTTCATTGATTTTCTTGTTTATCATCACCTCTTTGATACTCTGCCATTTCTTTTGGATCAGTCCTGCAAAAAAAAAATATTGGTTGAAAATATAAAATGTGATGAATTAATAAAACAAATAGTACACATATAACATAACTGTTATTGGCAGCCTTAAATTTACAAATCATGTTTGGAATCCTTTAGTTCTGAAAACAAGGTATTAACCCTTAAAAAGCTATATTTCTACAATGAACTTTGCTTTGAATTTGGGACCATCATTCTAAATTGTTGATAACAAATAGAATCAAGATTATATTCTGTTCCTGGCTCAATGGCTTACGAGTTCAAACTAATGTATTCAATCAATAAAATAATAAGATCCTGATGCACCCCTTTAAAGATATTATTAAAATTATTCAGAATTACTATCTTATTTTATTTCATTGTACTGTAATCGACCCATAAAGATATGACACAATGCTTGTTGCTTATAAAGTTTTTAGAAAGTTTGAGATTGCTGCATCTTTATCTTACCTTGGAGTTTTTTGGTGTTACCGTCTTAGTCTGTTTTGGTGTTGCCATCTTTGTGGTCTGTTTTGTTGCCATTGTTTTAGCCATTTTTGTTGGTTTTGGTGATTGTGGATTAGCGTCTTGTTTCAACCCTAAATTAAAAAAAAAAAATGCAAACTTTTCAAATAATATACAATACATTCCATGCCATTTACTAGTGATGGGAATTGATTACTTGGGAAAAAAATACATATACCCATGTTTATTGCTGAAAAAATGTGGTTAGGCATGTTGGTCTTCAAAAATAAAAATAATAATTTTAATTATGTAACCTGTCATTCTTTATAAAGTTAAGAGATCACTGATGCTTTCATTTTTGCAAATTCATATGCAACAGGTAAAATAAAGCATGAGATCGGTATCATGGACACCATATTTCCTTTTCAATTAGACTAACAAAAGAAATCCAATTTAAGTACTATTTAATATCATCAACATACGACACGCATGAGCATTAATCATTTTAATATGGTACACAAATTTACACCTGAAATGAAGGGCATATACTATCAGGGTTTGCAAGGTCTATAAAGTTGTTTAACAGCAGCCATTATGTGATGTCATGAATCACTACCTCGTATCTAAAAGAATGCAGCTGCAATTTCAGACAAACACATGAAAATATGGCAGGCCAGTATGATTGTTTAGATTATAAAATACTGTACTTAAAGAAAATGGATAAAGTAATTTAGCTTTTTATGGATATACTGAAGCAGTAATTAAAATGATTGACTGCTTTGCAGAATTTCTTGCTGCCTAACAACTTATATGCATGGATGTTGTTCTATTCTTATGTCTTTAATACTATTCATAAACCTATTCTTCCGATCTCATGCACTGTAATAATTATGTAAACACAATTATTTTAAGATCCATTTTTGAGCCATTAAATATTTTTCTGATTTTATCGTTTTTTTTCAACAATTTTAAAATATGACTTCATTTTCATGTTTAATACTTAATTAAAACCATTATTAATTCTTTTCATCTAAATTCAACTAATGTTAATGGGTTAGTTTGCATTACACTATTCAAATTTGGCATAGTTAAATAATTATTATCATTAAAATGTACTATATTCTTGTAATTCACTTCCAAAGATTTACAACTGAATCGTACAAAGATAAAATTAGATAAATGAGAACAATAATTATTATTATTATTATGATTATTATTTATCATATATTTTTGCAGGGTGAAACAATGCATAGAAGCAGGAACATTCAGTCCAATTTCCATACCATTATTTCAGGACAATTATTTTTAAAAAACCCTCTTCAGCAACACATACAAGCTATCAGCGAGATAAAGATGAAAACAATACCATTTACTGAATGCTATACGTGTTTCACAGGCACTTGATTCTGGGGTAAACTAATGTATACACTCACCAATTAACACTTAACATGTGCTTTCATTTGTGTTGTTTTTATCTTGAATTTCAAAGTCTTGCAATCCATCAAAGAGATTAGCCAATTCTTCTTCTGGTGCTGTGTTCTTGCCGATAATCACTGATCAAAGTCGGGAGGGATATGGGACTACAACTGTATGAATGGAATAAGTTGGCTTCATACAGAATTTGATGTTGAGACAGTTATCTTTAAAGACTTAAAACACATTTTACAGTTTGTCGGTACATGAATACCGACAACCCCATCTTTTTCCAGTACAGAAGCAAAATTTATTGGTAAAAACCGGCTGGTGTAAAGGAGCCTCTGACGATCAAAGATAAAAGATTATTTTTAACGCACAATATTGGTCAGTTATATTTTGCTGCAAGTCACAAGTCAACTCTAATAAAACACTTTAAAAAAAAATAAAAAATAAAAAATAAGTATAATAATACATGTACATGTACTTCAGTTGACCTAGATTTGGATAGCGTGAGAAAATCGTTGTCTTGCTGAGGCTAGCAAAGGGATGAGGCTATTCACAGGGAAATAAAACAACTTTGAACCACTGACATTGTTGCAGTAACTTATTGTTGTAAAAATATGTGACTTGTTACTTATCTCATTCAAAAGACCTCCAATCTTTTTTCTCCAACCAGGCATGACTGAATTATTATTTTTATTGTGCACTAGAAATGCCGTTTGTTTTTAGAAATAAAACTCCTCATTTTTGGTACTTCAGATGCATAATCATTGTTCTGCAGTAGATTTATCAACTAAACCCTGATATCTTGGGACCCAGTTATGTCGACGATTTTTTGACACCCCCGAAGTAATCGAGATAACCGGGTTTGACTGTAATATAATAAAAAAGAAATGAACTTAACCCCAATCCTTCCAATAATTCCTTCTGTAATCCCAAAACACGGTAACCTTGCCGACACCAAATTGCCAACTTTGTAATCTTCGATTGCCTTTCTCACCTGAACAATATTTAGAAGGCTAAGAACATTTCTGGTAACAGGATTATCATATAAATAATGCAAACAAGTTCATGGCAATTGATGAATCCACTCCTTTATAATGCAAGTTTTCACAGACCAGTTTAGTCTCAACGGACCACTTTCTAATTTATTATTATGGCACATACAAGAATGATTGATGAATCAGCTGCTGTGATTGGTTAATTCCATGCTCTGCAACCAATGGAAGAAGGTGAAATAAATATTTCCTAGAACTTTTCACAACTTCTCCATATTTTTTTAAAATTTGAAAGCAGTTAAGTAAATAAGCACCTGCTACGAGTATTACGTGGGGTCCTTCTCAATTTTTTTTCATAAGATAAAATTGTCTCCCAGATTCCGATCATCGCAGACCAGAAGTGCCATATCCAGGACACAAAGTTCCCGGTCAGCCGACTGTCCCCGTTTAAGCTACTGACCCTAGCACTTTTTCATCAGGTTAAAAATAAAACATAAAAGTATTAAAAATAAAAATAAAAATTCCCAACAGAACTTGAAGTGCTTAGTACATTATATATATATATATATATATATATACACACACACACACACACTGTATAATTGATAAAAAAAACCCCCACACACCCCAAACTATCTACCTACCCTTATTTTAAAACCAATGCAATAGGAATTACACATGGGGTGGGGTGGGGGTGGTCTCACAAACATATAAACAAAGGAGGCTTTATCAAAGCACAGACATAATCAGTCTTTTTAAGACAAGCAAGGTCAAGAAGCAGAATTCATTTACAATTGCATTTGAAGAAACGAAAGCCATTGGAGAAGTACCTGTTGAAGTTCCAATATACCTCATCCACAGATAAACTTGCCATGTATTTGCAGTTGGAAAACTGTTTGTGTCCAAAGGAAGTGTAAAGGGAGGAGTTCCTCTTCAGGTGTTAGAATTTAGGTGTATAAATTAAAATCTTTATAAACTACAAGTACATTAACACAAGCTTGTGTTTTTTACTTGATCCTTTACCACTCGTGATTTAGCTATTGACAAACAATTTAACTATTGACATACATGTTTACTTGGTCACTGAAAGGATAGATGTGGCTTTGCAAAGCATAAATGAGGATTACAAATGTTGCCTTTTTACTTCAAAATGTCGTTTACAGTACCTTCTTTGTCTATATTTCATGAATACTTGAATTGTATATGAAGTCATTGCAAATAAAAACTCTTACATTGGTTTAAACTCAGAGTGAAAACATTGTTCAAATTTATGTTATCAATAACTTTGGAGGTAATTTTTCATTTTATTTAAACATCAAAAGCCAACTTTCTTTGTAAAGTTTAATTTTTTTAAAATCCCCAAATGGATTATATGTGCTTCTGTTGTCAGAAAACAGAATCATGTGTTCGTTGCATTCTTCCCAAATCATTTTGAAAGGGATTAAACTTCATTGTAACTGTGCTTATTATCAATTGTCATGTGAAAAATGATAATTCAAAATAGTGCCATGCCAATCATCCATGCAATTTTTTTCAGACCCATTTGTATATTTATAATTATTATTCTCGTAACTAATGTGACAAATAAACAGTGCCATGCAATTTTTCAGAAAATATTTTTACACTAATAATGTAATAGCTTATTATCCTTCTAAACTGGTACTTTAAATTATTATTCCTTTAACTTACACACAAACACAAATTTTAAGAAACATGTCATGTGACCCTTTAGGCATTGAAGATTTTACTTTAGATTCAGTTGTTAGAAAATATATTTTTACAGTTGTCCTTTGTGGTTACAGGGCATTCGAATTGGGACCACTGTGTTACACTAACATGATTGTATGAAGTGATTAAAAGTGTATGAATGCTAAGATTTTTGCTAACTGGGGAATTCCAGCATGAATATAGGTTTTGGTTCTTTATCTCATATTTTTATCTCCATGTAAATAAGATGTGAAACCAAAATATGTGACCCTGTTTGGCACCATGTTGTCTGAAATGAGATGGTACACTGTACAACCCAAATCAATCAACCAACATTAATTAAGTCAATTTTTTAATTCAAATCCTAGATTTGATAGTAGTTTTGGTAATGACAAACATTATTCATTTTAATAAACTGTAAAAATAGGTTCTGAATAAATATATAGAAATCTCTTAAGTGCACAATTAAAACAGACCAAGTCCATTTCCTAGTTAAAAATTTTCTAAGTCTACATTTCTGAGCTATGTCCAAGCCAAAATATGACTAAGTTCTTATTTCCAAGGTTTTTCCAAGGCAAAAATAAACTAAGTTCTCATGTCCAAGGTTTTGTCCAAGGTATTTCCTAGTTTTTTTTTTTAATGTACGAGATAATGTCCGAGATTTGCTTAGAAAACCTTGGACAAAATATCAGCATTGTCTGAGGTTTCCTAGGTTTTTCTAGGAAAACCATGGAAAAAGCTCAGATGTCCAAGGTTTTACATCAAAATTCCAAGCATAACCTCAGAAAATGTACAGCCGGGAAAGGAGCCAACCTTCCAGTATATGTTATGCATGTAATGGGGGAAACTGTTCATGACAACATCAGTGTGTACGTTTTATCATGAGTTTTAATGACATGAAATTTAAGTGAAATAATTTTCAGTGCACAGTCTGAGTTAAGTAGAATATAGCATGTGCTGTATGCAGATATTATAAGTGTGTGTACCTTATAGCTTCAGATAGGTCCCAAAGATCTAGATAAATGCTATATTTGCTAATTTTATGCAAATAAATAGACTGAAAATGCATCAAGACATTTTTAATGTATCCAGATTACACAAAACAAATTAATTTCAAGCATCAAATCCAAAGTTTGTCAGTGTGTTGCTTATGCCTTAAGTATAGTTCATGTTTTATGAAGGTGCATTTGATGAATATAAACTATGCTGTCATAGCAATTTTGTATCTTCTGTGCCCATTTAAAATGATAGTATTTGATCAGTGTGATAACGATTACTGAAAATGATCCATGTAATTAAATGCACTGTGATAACGATTACTGAAAATGATCCATGTAATTAAATGCACTGTGATAACGATTACTGAAAATGATCCATGTAATTAAATGCACTGTGATAACGATTACTGAAAATGATCCATGTAATTAAATGCACCCAAAATTAGTCTTAGTCTTTCAGCTGTTTGATGCCTTCTAAATGATCTGTACTCCGTCAGGTATCAGTTTTTTTCCGTTGTTCACAAAACACCCCTAGGAATTATAAAAGAAGAAAATATAGTTAAAAACCATGGGGTAAAATTCACGATGAAATTTTGTTTCGAGTTCTGTGTCCACACTGAAGAACATTGTTCAGGCTGTAACCCATTAGGAATTAAACCTTTATATCATGCATTTTCAAAAAACTTTGATAACTTTCTATGCCCATCATATCTGTGAAGGAGTCATAAAGCAAGGGCATGCATCCGCACAAATTGTGTAAAATTTGTGCACTTCGCTAAAAGTGATGCTTGAAAACTGTGCAAATTAGTTCAGAATTATACATGTAACTGTACACAATTTTTATTTAACCCGACATACATACTGGATGGACAAAAACAAGCCCAGTTAAAGTACAAGAAATTTAAATATAGAGTGCAAATTTCATTTCTTTTCTCAAACAGTTCAGCCCTAAGGAATATTGTGCTATATAGCACTTTTAGGGTTAGGATAACTGGAATAAATCAGAATCTTAAAAGAAATATTAAAATAGGACATATTTATTTATTTGATCAAAATACCATCTCACCAAGCAAACTATGGCTTTGATGGATCTAAAATAAATTACAGCATTATGGAACAAATAAGAAATTTGGCATAGTAGATAGTAAAGCAGTGACTGAAGAAAGTGAAACTTTGGTGGAGTCAATGTTAGTGAAATGTCATAATTTGGAGCCAAGATATTCAAGAGACAGTACCTAAGGGCTGTGAAAAATTGTAAATAACAACCATAAAGATCAAGCCGGCTAAGCTAGCCATGCCCTTCAGACAGCAGACAATAAAAAGATATTCATACACAGATATGGAACAATCAATACATTATTGCTTATATGACTAGAGGAGATTTTTTTTCTTCAGGATTGTGATTTTATAAGCAGGAAGAGAGATGGATATTGAAGTGTTAGGTGGTGGTTGTTGTCGTTGTTTTGGGTTTAATGGCATTTTTCATTGTATGACAAGTTATACATGGCATTCAGTAAAACTGGTGGAGGAAGAACCCAGAAAAATCCCAGTATGAATCACTGACCCATGGGAAGCTACTGGCAAGATTTCTCGTACCCAAATTAGCTGGGCCTGAGGCTCAAACCCATGTAGATAGAGCTGTGAAGGCAGTGATCATTTAAAGTGAGCACTTTAGACTCACTCATCCATCCAGGGCTTGCTTCATGTTTGGTAAATATTAAACTATGGCCATTTCCTCCTCCCCCATCCATTTTCTTCTGCTCCTTCCTTATTTTGGTGAAAAGGGGGAGTTTTCCCATTAGATAAAAGCATGGTACTGTATTTACTTGCTTGTATGTTGTGTCCAGCTGCAAACTGCACAGACTTGGAGTTACACTTGCAATTGCATAATTCACAGCCAGTTTGTTTGTAGTCAGTTCCAACTATAGATGGTATGTATGAGTATTTTTGAAACATAGCTATTGAATTACAGGATACAGTCTTAGGAAACTTTGTCCAGATTTACAATTTTGTAGCATACGTAGGCAGGTTATGAGACTGAATTCTAAATTTCATCAGATGGGCATATTATAGGTCATATATGGTATTCTGGTATGTTTAGGTTCTCGGATAGGCATACTATAAAATGTACTATGATTTTTTGCTTTCTGTGTTTTTCAGGTGGTTTCTATAGAGAATTGCCATGTAGACTGCCCATGTACAGTAGTTTTATGAGATGTATCAGTGACAGAGTACAGAAAGAACTTCTGGATGTAATTGTTGCACCCAAGTACAAGTAAGCTTGAAAAAAAATATTTGTTTACTTCAGAAAACAAGAGATCAGCTAAATTTTGTGGTAAATTTGTTTCAAATTTTCTTGTGAAGGCCATTCATTCTTGCATTATTAAAATTGTTGTTGTCCGAGACATTTGTTATGTCATTGCCTTTTACATCTGTTTGTACAGAGATTAAAATAACCTGATGAAATGAATATTTGAGTTGCTTTTGTCTTTTCTGATGGAGGTCAAGTAATTTGCCACTGTATTAGCTGTTAAGACACATGTCATACAATAGTAGATTAAGGTTTTTTTTTCATGTCAAGATAGAGTAATAATTGCTGGCTAATTAAGAAAAGTTAGTGTTGTATGCCTGTCATGAGGCAGTGCATATTATGTTAAGATGTTGCTCATCTGTTATCAATTCCATTTCAAGACAATAATTCAAGCTGACCATCTTGTATGGTTACCAGACTTTGTGGATGACTTGTACTTTCGATATGGAAGAGCCATATCAGTTTTGGGGTCCAGAAAGCAAGGTCACTGTCACGGAAAATGGTTGAGCTAGCAGTCAGCTATGGTTATCAAACTTCTATTGATTTCTGGTCAGAATATCTAAGGTCAAGGTCACTGACTGAAAAAGAAAAACGGTTTCTGCAGAATAATATTAGTTCTACATTATATACTTGGACCAAACTTTGTACATGGCATGTGCTTTTAGTAAAGAAGAAGACTTGATTGTGCATTCAAATGGTCAAATACAAAGGTCACTGACTAAAATAAAGTAAATGGTTTCCACACAATATCAGGTCTAAATCAAGGAACTGGACAAACCTGTGGTTGGCATACATGGGGTAAGGAAGAAGTCAATTGAATTTGGGGTCAAAATGTCCATTTTCATGGTCACTGTGATTGAAAGAAGAAAAGAAATTTCTGCCCAAAAAAATTCACTTATCTAATAGATCACTAGTAAACATGGCTTTGATGTATAATGTAATGTTCACAGTACTCAAAATTTTTATTTTATGTCCCCATCATATCTTCAGGTGGGGCTGATGTCCAGTAATCCTGTCCCATAGTAGGTTCAGTGTCCATATAGTTCATTCCATGTTGACTACCTTGGTGTGTCATTGGGAAAGGCATTTAGCTCCCATTTTAATGAGCCAATAATGCGTTCAAAATCCCCATCAACAGCCAGCCAATCAGCCTGTCATAGAACATTTAATTCCTGCCGAATAAGTTTTGAATGACTTAATGGATTGAAATTTTACTGGAAGCTTGACATTTAAGAAAACCAGGGTCTGTTTTGTTTTTCATTGTTTTCAAACAAAGTTTTATAGAGTTATAGCCTGTTTGACTTGGACTTTTGCCCACCAGTTATGTTTCAGCTCAGCTTTTGAAGAACTACATGGGCTGAAATTGAATTTTGATACAAGTGATCATTAGGTCAAGTTTAATTTTCAACATGTGCTGGTAAAACTTGGTAGAGAAATGTCCCTATTTGATTTCTTCACTACTTTCCAGCAAAATGTTACCTGTATTTGGCTTAGAACTTTCACCCCTCAATTTCTACTCAGTAACTATTGAAGAACTTTATGGATTGAAACCAGATTAAATATGAGGCATAATATTTCAAATTTGATTTTCCTTATTTTCAAGGCAAAAGCAAACTTTTTATGGAGTTTTGGTTCCTGTTTGGCTTGGTCCTTTGCCATTAGATTGTATCATATTGTGAGGGATATAATTGGCATATAGACACATTTTGAGTTGATAACTGACTTTGTTACTCTTGTAGATCATGTCGTCTGCTCAGTGCCCAGGCCACATGGGCCCAGCCCAAAGCAGAAACTCTATGGAATTCAGTTTATTTGAGCGATGTGTTGAGGAAACCAGTAAATGTAAGCAGTGCACTGCAGCTCTTGCCACTGGAGTCCCTCATCTTAAGGGTCAGTGCCTCATCTGGACTGAAGACCATGAAGAGGGCTATGGAGGTCAAGGAGGGGACAGAAGGAGGACCAATACGTGGCCTGTGCTGTTGTGCCTCAGCTGAGTCTCTGTGTGAGGTGCTAGGCAATATGCATCTGACAGGTAAAATGAGTGTTTTTTTTTTTTTAAGAACATTCTTTTAGGTAATGAAGTTTCTGTTGCATGCAGGCATTATTGCTGTTCTTGCAATCAGGTTTCCAGTAATGAAATGCTGAAATATGAAACATACAAGACAGATTTACTAATAATAGGCCATCAATGTACAGTTGTCTTATATACTTGCTTATAAATCGAGTCAGACTGCAAACAGCAAAGATTCTGATCTGCCATAGCATAACATGCTTGAGATCAGGGTCTCTGCTGTTTCTTCTACTGATTACTCCTAACAAACTGCACAGACCAAGATCTGCTAGCATATTTTGTGATGGCAGATTTGGGTTTATGCAGTTTGCAGTTGGACTCGTCTTGTCAGTGAGTATGTATGGTATAGTCTTACAGGTTGAAGATCAAGGGTCCATAGTGTTTAACATGGGTTGCTGTTTTCTTCTAGGCAGTGAAGTGCTCACTTATTTCACTTTTTTATATTTAAAGACCTAAAAATGACAAATTTTGTCAGATGCCCCATTCACTGCAGGAAATGCGATCATATTATAATATAACCAATATGACATCACTTGTAACCTATGTGTATCATGTTGTTGTGGACTCAGAGATTGGATGTTGTTGTTTTGGGCTAAACTCCATTTCTAAGTGCAAGATAGACTATGCATGTTGACCAGTAGCCTGGGAAAATCCCAGTAAGAATCACTGTCCCATGGGTAGCTACTGGCAAGCATTCTCACATACCCACATTGGCCAATCCAAAGACTTGAGCTCAGATTGGACATGAAATGACATAGCTGCAACTTCTCTCTGTTATTAAATATTGAAGAACAATTCTTTTCCGACTTAAATAATTGCATTAATGGTCCAATGAAAGAAAATGATAAAGTCAACAAAGAGCATGCAAAACCTTGGAAAATCCTTTAGCAATTACAACCTTTCAGAAATTGGCTGCACTGTCTTTCTTTTAAGAAAAACAATTCGATCTCAGAAATTGTTAGTTAGTTATCATCTGTCGGTTCAAATTTGGCAAGTCTTTTAGGATATTCATTCGCATATTTTCTTCTATGGACAGTTAGTGACCTGGTCCTTTTTCCCATACTCATATATAATAATGGTCTTTACCATTTGATAGATAACTAAGAGTAGCACAAGAAAATGCATACCATCTTGTACCTTTCTTATTGATTTTGGATTGCTTGGACCATTGGCCATGTAAAATTTAAAGTTTCAAAATGTTCAAAACTCTCAACAGGTCACAGGTGACTATCCATTATGGTATTTATTTTGATGCCAGATGAATTACACCAAAGAAGCACAGTTGAAAGATGCTATTAATAACCAGACTGTTGTATTCTTGAAATTTCTGCAGATGTGCACAACTTTGCAAAATAATTGGAGAATTTTCCAAATCTATCAGAAATTCTAGATTTACTAGTCTGGTATGTACAATATAGCGACCAGAGGAAATTTTGTTAGAGCCACTTCCCTTCCGTTTAAGTTTACATTTCTAAAGCCACCATGGTAGCATACAATTGACTCAGGACAGTATTTGATAGAACAGAAATGCAGACATTAAAGATACAACATTTTTGCACTGCTGTTAGATTTATATAATGAGTGATTTCAAAAGAAAAATTTCAATTGCATTTTCTGGTACACTATACAGTTTTGTCTGTGATAAGAATCACTTGATTGAAGGTTACATATGGAACAAATTAATACCGTAGTCCCCCACTTGAGAGAATGGGCTACTCCATGTAGTACAAAAATGGTACATCTTTTAAAGGAATAGGTACTCTGAAGCTTCTTTTTGGCCCAAAAATTCAAAAATTTTCAAAAATGTTGTTGATCTGATAATACTGGTAAAAAATGTGTCAACATTTGCAAACAGAAAATAGCAGTTGATTTTTAATGATTATTTGACATGACATCATAGGCCACATGTTCATGACATTAAATCTGGCTGTAAAATAGCCATTTTATGCTAAAATTGGAGCTATTTTAAAAGATTAAGGTGGACCACATGCAACAACCAAATCCTTATTTGTATAGAATATAAATGTATGCATAAATAACTTTTAATGTCATTTTGGTTGCTGCATGTGGACCATGTGAAAAATTATAAAATTTTAGTTCATTGGCATTATTTGGTACCTTGCATCTCAACAACAGTCAGGTACTAATTACATCTAAGCTGATGTTTGTCCTACATTGAACACATAATTTTTACATATACCACAATGACTACGTTTGGTATAGTGAACACTGTGAAATAAACATCTAATTTTGTTCCTATGTAAATGGGCATATGTTCATCAAAAAAAGCAAATTTTGTTGTATTTCTGCATTCTTAAAAGACCTAAAAAATCTACCAGCATAATTGAGTACATGTTTTATATTTGGACAGAAGACACCGTTCTAAAACATACATGCATGCCTATGTCTGTTGTCATATGGGCCACACAATTCATGTACAAAGTATCATGAAAATGCCTTTTTTCTTTTTCTTTTTTTAAATTGAAATTCAGATATCACCTGTTGTATTATTTTTGCCTTTATTCTGATCACGTTTTGGGACATTCTAAGTATTTGGATAGGGGTAGCTAAATACTGAGGAGTCACATGAAGGAAGTCAACCCACACCAACAAAAACTGCTTATGGTATTTCACTAACAGGGTCTAAAATATAATGGAAAGATGATAGCAATAATAGTACAATGCATCTTTTCCATGATCATTTTAAATAGCATTTATTTTGATTTGTTTTATATACTATATTCTACCCATGTATGAATCACAATCTTGAACTCTGACAAACCTCTTCAGACTGAAATAATATTGTTAAATCAAGCTATGAAAGTACTGAAATCAGCATTGAACAAATTTTAATGCTTTTGTGTTAGTATTATGAATTAATTGTTTCCCATTTGATGAATTCTTCAGTACACAATTTTACAGTGTCCTTTGCTGAAGACGAGTTTTTCCTCTCCAGCTGACAATAAAACAGAAAAAAAAAAATGAATGCTAAATATAACAAAATGCCTGTGATGATTTTATGGACTCTATTTAGTGTAGAGGTAAAGTGTGTGACTGCTTCCAGCTACCACTAAATCATAAATCTGCAGTTTGAGCCTCCTATGGAACATTTTTTTTTTTCTTTTTTCCTTCAGGGATTTCAGTTTGTTCCTCTTCCACTATTAACCGCTCCGGTGGCCTAGTGGTTAGAGCGTCCACCTCGGATGCGGGAGGTCGTGGGTTCG